>VZRS01011591.1:161340-193847 GCA_013398055.1 Ifrita kowaldi | reverse complement strand
TCCAAACCAAACCCACATGAAAGAAAGGGAAAAAAAAAAACATCCAAAAAAAAAAAAAGGAGACGCACTTTATTCCCACGTGTGTAAGAGGGTATTAAATTGAGTAGTGACAAACTTTAACCAGAACCACAGCATTACTCAGAGCAGCTTGTCCAAGCACGCCGAAATCATGGTCAGAGCGTCTCCCAGCTGGCAGAGGTGAGCAGGGGGTGCCAAGAAAGACAAGCCCCCGCTGGTACTGCTTTGTGCGGAGGATCCTCTGACGAACGGTTTTAATAAAGACTTAATTGATTGTTCTGGAGCCCGTCAGGCTAATAAACATTTATGGCCCTGACTCAGTCATCTAGAACACATTCCACAAGGCAGTTAGAGGCAGCTGCACAGGGCAGCCGGGCGCGCGTCTGTCATGTGCCAGTGACGTCCATTAATCATGCACCAGTCATGCACCAGTCAAACCTTCGGAGAAAGTGGGATCTCTGCATCTTTTTCACCAGCCAGGAGGTGGAATATGATCACTTTGTCCTCCAGGCCGGCGTTTGGGAGGCGCCTGTTCTACAGAACCCTGGTTCTGCAGCAGGTTTCCACGTGTGCTCTGGGGTAAATCACTTGGGGATGTCAGCACAGCACCGATCAGACATTTCAGCTCTCCTGCATTCTGGCCACAGACAGAAGCAGAGGCAAATACAAGGAAGACACGGCCATAAAAATACAAATTAAGATAAAGCTAGATTCTCCTGATGCTTAATCATGTAAATGTACAAATAGAGCCTGACGACAGTGACTCAAGGGAAACAATGACCTTATCAGCAGTCTTAGATAGGCTTGAGCCATAAATGAAAATAAATGATCTACTGACATGCCTTATCATCTCCCTAGCGTCTACTGGAGAACTCAATTTACCTCTGCATATCTATATCCTCCAGCACACTCAGCATCAGGAGGGTCTGCTCTCCCTCCACAGGCTCCCTTTGTCGCTCCAGCAGGATTTCCAGCCATTCCGCTGACCTAACACCGGCTTTCAGGTGGCAGCTCCACCTCTGCACGACTTATCAGAGCGTGGTCAGCACAGAGAACCACCTCTCCCTCCTCTTTTCTGCCTCCTGAGTTGCAGCCTGACCTCCTTTTCCAATCGCTCTGCCGTTCATTTGCACCCCCAAGAAGCAGTCCCATGGGGTTTTAATGAGTCAGGACCCCACACCCACCAGGCAGCATGTGGGAAGGCTTTGCACTTAGGGCTTGAGAAGTCAGAGGAGCCACCCAAAATCTCTTTACACACTCAGGTTGGCCCCAGCTGTGCTGATCCGGGCAGGAGCATCTGCAGGTGGTCAGGGAACACTGGAGCAGTGAGGAAATCCAGTGTGAAAGGAAAACTGCTGGGACAGGAGGGGCTTTAGACCTCCAGCTCGTGCGTGTTTGAAGCTAAGCCAGAGGGCTTAAGGAGCTGCTTTTCCTATCAAGATGGAGTGATTATTTCACGTTTGCAGGCAGGTAGTGGTTGAAATCGATTCTTGCGGGGGGAAAGAAGAGCAGCACTTGTAATTGCCTGGCAACTTGTGCTAAACTAATCACTAGGCTTCCTAGTTCATTGGAAGTTCAAGTATTTGGTATCTGCCTCCAGTTTAATTTGGAAGTGAGGCAAACATTTTAGTTCCCTGAGAAAGGCTATTGCTAAAAATTACTATCAAGAATTAGAAAATTTGCTTAAAAACAAAAAGGGCACCTTGGGAAGCTCTCCAGAATGAAAATTTCTTTTCTTTCTTCTTCTTTCCAAGGAATAAGTTTTTTAGTGTCAAGGCATTTTAAAAATATTTTTGTTTCAAGAGAAACAAAAATTGACCCAACATTTCTTGCTAGCCCTATTAATAATTATAAACACGAGACTATGAAAACCTGCAGGGGAATTTAAAAAAAAAAAAAAGTATCAGGAAAAGAGTTGCTCACTTTCTAAATGAAAAAGCATAAGGTGGAAAAAAAGGGTTCTGTACCATTCTTAGAAGAAAAAATTAACAGAAGGGAGAAAAGGAATCATCTGAAACAAAATACTAGTGAAAACTGTGTGGGACATATCAGACTTTGTCACTCACAACACACCTGAGCTGGCGAGGCTGCCAGGGCTTCAACCCTCATCCCTCTGGAATGGGACAGAGCTGGATGGAGCAGGCACCTTCTCCCCAGTGCCCTGGTCCAAGCAAGGACAGGGTGTCCCTGGGGTGTTGTGTCTCCCGCGAGCAGCAGGAAGGTTGGACTGCACCTCCAGTGGGCACAGGATGACTTTGGTGACCTTTGCAGGGGTTTAGCAATGCTGAAGTCATGGTAGACACAACAGGGTTGGGTTTTCTTGTCCCTCCACGGCCATCAGCTGCTCCCACAGTGCTGCTGGTACCCTGGGGCATCTGCTTTGTCTTGCTGGCACAGCTGTGTGTGAGGCACCTCACACCCAGTTTGGGCATTGCATAGCACTCTGGCAAGGCTGTTTAAGCTCTGCAGGGATGCCCACCACAACCAGAAAGTCTGAGAACAGGTTTTCGGTGTCTGTTGTTGCCACAGGTTGCAGGGTCACTGGCACAGGGCTCCAAGCCGTTCTCCCCTTCCTGTGTCGAAGCAGGCTGTACCCCAAGGGCCCTACAGACTTCAGTGGGGCTCTTCCCAAATTCACACTGAGTTATCATGGGTGAGTGCAACACCTGTCCCTTGCTCTTCACTGCTCACGTGGTTCTCCTGGCTCTGCTCTTGTGAGTAAAGCCTCAACCACCAGCAAAGGAGGCAGCCCAAGGCATATTCCAATGCATTCCAGGAGCTCAGAGACTGTGGGGCTAAACGCCCAGGGAGTAGATTCCAAGGGCAGAAGAAAGGGCTGCACTCTCTGGATCTGGCTCCTGGTGAGACACCCACAGAGTATTTCAACAAGAAGATGAAATGGTGGGCAGAGAGGCCAGAGGGGTAACCCTCCATCCTTCCAAAACTTGTGCTCTCCCGCCCCTCCCTGCCCTCTGCCAGGGAAGAAAATGCACTTAGCTGTGTATTCCCCTCAAATTCCTAATGTCTCCAGCAATACCTGTGCTTTGCAGAAAGCAGAGGCAATGGCAAGTTGTGGAGCACACATCTTGGGCTGTAAGGTCAGGTTTTCCCAGGCATTTCACCTCTCTGTAATGCCCGAGGAGAATTAGGCATTTATACTTCTTCAGATGTACAAACCCCAGCTCCTTCTCATCAGCTGCACACAAAGTGCTGTTTGGAGAGGCAGACAGGCAGCAGCACTCCTGAAAGCTTGTGTTGAAAGGAAAAGCCTTTTCCCAAACTGGCAACTGCATGTAGTGTGTGCCTGCCACTGCTTTATCCATGTCCTGGTGGTACCTGCAGGATTTGCTCCAGCTGCGTTTGGGCACCATGAGGAGCAGACAAGGATGGGAGATGGCTGGAGAGCAGGCTGAAAGGGAATTTGCTCTCTTCTTCCAGTGATTCTTTCCCCTCCCACCTCACTTCTCGCACATTTCCACAAAGAAAAAGGTGACGGCCAAAATAAGTTTGAGCCGGGAGATGGACAGAGATTTCACTTTCATTTAAAAAAGAGGAAATATTCCAAAAGAAATTCCAGGTAAAGAAATAAATAAAAAAAACCCCACACTTTCTGTCGATGAAGTGTTTAGGCCAATACAGTTCTCATCAGCTGTGACCCACGTTTATCCCAGCATCTCCTTTCCCATTGCACGGTTTTTTTAGCTGTATTTGCCAAACGTGCTTCAGGAGCAGCATGGCCTGCTCCAGGATCAGCTCCCTGCAGACTGCCCTCCTCCCCCCTCATGTATTTGGTTTCAGTGATGCTGATTTGATCAGCGGCAGCTGTTTGTAAGGGCAAGCCAGGAGACACCCCAATAATTGATACGTGAGCTCAGGGGGAGGCGAGCCCGAGCTGAGCACTCGCGGCAGGGGAAAGGCAGCAGACGCCCCTTGGTGCAGAAACAACCACGACATCTACACAGAATCCAGCTGAACCTGGAGCTGCCAGCCCAGCTGTGGGCAGCCCCTGGTGCTGGGGACTCTCCTGGAGGCAGGGCAGGGCAGAGAAGAGGAGGGAAAGCGTCCATCCCCCTGCAGACACGGGGGCTGGCTGGGGTGGTCCTGCTCTCCCACAGACCTGCAGCTGGATCCCCTGCGAGGCACCAGGTGCCATAGAGCTGTCCCTGCCCGCCTGCCCAGCATCCCCCAGACCCAAATTCTGACAGAGAAGCTGTTATTGGATGGCTGCTGTCAAATACCTGCAATGGAGGTATTGTTACGGCTTTTGTTCAGTTGCACTTTTTGCAATGTTTACAGCACAGAAAAAGATTCAGGTGCTGCTTCCACTCACTGCTATCACTTTACCGTGATTTATGGGATCCCCACTGATGGGGGGGATTTATAGAGTCCTGGCCAGAAAGTTGAAAAGATGAGAGGAGTCTTCAGATTCTTTGCTTCTAGACAGTTGTTTTATTAAGTCTTATCAGAGGAACAGAGCGCTTGACACAGCATCCAGTAAAGAATGTTGAAAAATGCCCCATTATCAAGATTACACAGCCCTTTTAAAGGTAAATAACCCAATGGAAGCTTAAAACGAAAGATATTTTTACTTTTCTACCAATGTTCAATAAATCACCCTCTTGCATGTACAGGAACTGGGGAATTTTTCATCCAATCACCCTAATTTACTTTTACTGCAGAATGTGGAGTAGAAGAAGAAGCCCTGGAGAACAACAACAATCCTCCATTTTCAAGTTTTTAGCTTTTATCTATTTACTGTATTAACAAACCCAAAACCTCTAAATTTTTCACCCTGTGACAATCTTACAAACTACTCTATCATCTAGTTGACACCAGAGTTGATTCTAATTCTTCCCAGAGTGTAGGTAATTTTCTCCATGGACGAAGGTCAAAACCAGTGTGGTCCAGGGGGGTAGAACCCTTCAAAACAGGCAGAGAAATATTCTCTGCACTTTGGGTTCCCACTCACTGCATGTGCTCCTTCCCCCCCAGTCCTGCCCTGCCCCTCCACTCACTCATGCCTGCTTGTGGCTGTCAGGGAGAAAATAAGGTGAGTGGATGCAGGCAAATGGAGAGGGAGAAGGTAAAGAGAGGAAACACCCTGAAGACAGAAGTCTGTGTGTCTGCTGCCAATCACAATGACAGTAATGGCCATCAAACACAGACACATATTGCTCTGCTGACTCCTGCCTGGCTGCCCACACAGCCAGGACTTTAGTCTAGCACATCGGTTAGAGAGTCAAAGACATTGAACTTGGGACCTGTTTCTCTGATAAGGAGAAAGTGCGACAGCCTGACCAAGAGCTGGGAGCCTGATAACTTTTACACACTGCGAGTAAGCCCAGCTTCGTGCTGATATTTTAAAGATCTTTGCCCTTTAGCTGGAACAGGAAATCTTAAAATGGAAAATATGCAGCTTAAAGGAAGGGGCGAGGCTCGCTTGAAACGTAAGAATGTACATAAGTATAGGAAATAACAGGTTGTTAAGAAGCTACAGTTCAGTTGTTAAAAAAAAAAAAAAATCGAGGCCAAATATAGATTATATTTCCCCTCATTAGAGATCAGCAAAATTTTTTTTTTTTTTTTTAAGATTTTGCCAGGAACAGAGGGAATTCTGCCTGTCCCCTGTAGCATTACCTAATTTTGTTGGCCACCACAAGCAGAGTGGGCTAAGAGCTAAAGAGCCCCTTCCCTAAGCACAGGGAAAGCAGCAGGAGGGCAATGCTGAGAGAGAAGTGAGATAACCACCCACTGCCAGAGGCATGACAGATTCAGAGCTGCCACCAGCCACCAGCACCTGGTTTTCAGGTGACAACTATGCCAGCAAGCTGAGCTCAGCCCAGGCATGAGCTAAAGCACTGCTGACACAGCAAAAGAGTACCTACATGCCATTCCAAGACCTCTTGAGGGGCGAAGGTAGAGATTTTCAGACCCTCAAAGGCTTCCCCATTCAGGTTCCCTACAGGTGCTTCTAGGTACAGCACAGATTAAACTTTTACTGCGTGCACAGCTCTGAGATTTGGTGCCACGGCAACTTGGTACCAGCAGAGCAAGCTGATTCTTTCTCAGCAAGCACTGGTTCAGGGCACCTCTTTTCCTTCCCAGTTCTGCCCCTGGCATCCAAAGTCTGTTTTCCACAGTCAGAGCTGCCTGTGTGAATCAACGACCGCTCTCTCACACACAGATTTCCTCTGACCAGCAATGGGGTGGGACTCCAGCCCAAATGCCAGCCCAAAATATATGCAGAGATCAGAATGCCATTTTCTGCCATGCAGCCACTCAGTGGCTTTAACGCCACCGATCCACACGTGTCCCAGTGAGCAGGTGAGTTTACTGGTGTAAACTCTCCTGCCCCACTTCCTCGCTCAGTAAACATTTACTTTCTTTATTATATGCCCAGTGCCAGATAGCAGGAGAGGGAGAAATTAAGCCAGTATTATTAACAGACTGCAGCCTTGCCCTTTAATTAGAGGGAGAGAGTTACTGCCAAGGCGTACAGTGCCCAAGAGCCAGCTGGGCTCACCCCAACACTTTGACAGACAGGACCACGGGTGCAGTGGGGAGCTTCCTTCTGCAGTCCCCAGCAATGACACCGGACCTGCAGATGACTTTTAGCTTCTCTAAAACACCCCTGATGGATCAGTGCAGTGTCTCCTCAGAAAAGGTGTGGTTTCTCTGCTTCCCCCCACCCCTGGCCCAGATCAGGTTCCCCCAGGGAGCAAAGCTGGAGGTGCACAGAGGTGTCAGGCTGAGTCGTGTCAGTGTGGGGATGTGGCACCTCATTTCATTCCCTCCATCCCATCATCCTGGGGGTAGAAAGAGCTTTTTGGACTCCCAGGTACTGTCCCAGGCTCTCTCCAGGACACTGACATTTCACAGCTGTATCAGTTCCCAGGAGAAGCTCTGGAGTTTGCTCCGCACAAGCACAGGCAGCTCCGGCCTTTGAACAGGGGCATGGAAACCAAAACAAGGATACGACTTTCACTGCATTTCCTGCACCTTGTGGTATGATCTGACACTTTGTCCAAGTGCTCAGTCCTGACACAAGATCAATTTTTCTCCTGCTTACCCTCGATGGGCACCTGTGCAACTCCAACAGCATCCAGGACATCACTTTCTTGGCCACCATTATGGCCAAGAAAAGCCCCAGATCTGAAGTGAGAGTTTTCTGGAAACCAGCTAAGCAGAGCCAGCTGTGATGCCAAGGAGACATTGGAAGATACCTCCGCTCAGGGCTGTCTGAGGAAAATCCTGGGCCTAGTTTAAAATTCTCACCCTCTTTTACCAGGAAACATATATGGATGAAAGGTCTGCAGGCTCTTTTGTCTTCCCCATGAGCTTTTTCCAGTCTTTTGCTGTTACCCTCCACTTATTCAAAAAATATACAGCCTAAGAGGGCTGAGGCACCAATCAGCATCCTGAGCAGCATCCTCAGACTGGAGGAGAACGCACTGTGTGGGAGGATTTAGTCCTGGCTGCAGGCAGGGATGACTGAAAACCTTCCAGTTGCCTTGCAGTGATGTGTGCTCTGCTAGCTTGCACCCAGGCAAAACTCCCAGCTTTTTTTTGCCTGAAGCCAAATGCTGTTTGTCCTTCTCAGGAAAGAAGCAGCCCATGTCACAGCATCACTTCCTTACCCGTCCCCAGTGCTCTGTCCCATTTCACAGGCTGGACAAGCCAGTAGCAGAGTAACACCCAGAGTAACAGGGTACTTGGAGATATTTGCTCAATGGGAGAAGAAATCCCAAACTTCTCACTAGGAGCACAGACTGCCTTGAGCAAAGCTCCTGCCACACCAGTGACACCTCAGGGGAAGATCAGAACCTTTCTTCTGCCTTCACGCTGGATGATTTGCCCTCATGTTTCTTAGTTACAACCCTCATCCCTGAACAAAAATGTCTTTTTACTTGGCTATTGTTTTCAGTTGTTTTCATAAAAGGAGTTTCACAACAAAGTCTATTCACATATATTCATCTCCTAACAAGCACAGCTTAAGACAAAGAGTTTGGTGAACACACAGCAAAGTCATGAAACAGATGGGTTTTGTCACCTTTGAGGGGGTGAAAAAGGAAAGTCTGGTAGGAATTTCTCCAAAGCAAATCTGTAATTTAAATTTAACTGCCTGGTGGTGGGATATATGTGCAAGTTGCCCAGAAGGCCATTCCATGACTCCACAGCCATCAGTACCAGCTAACTACTACCACCGAGCCAGCCTGGACCAGCCTTGACTGTGCCCAATCACACCTCCATTCATGGAGCCAACACACCCAACAGAAAACATAGCCCCAGCTCGGATGTTTGTGACACCAGGTGCAGTGGGAAAGACCATACCCTAAAGCTTTGCCTACACTTTTAACTGCCCAGCCCTTCCTGACAGATCTGAGCAGCAGGAAGCTTTGTGCTGGATCAACACCTTGTGTTGTGCAGCCTCAGCAATCTTGGACTGATACTGGGAAACAAAAAAGGGTTGATTTTGCTGCATCGAAACACCGCCTTGGACCTGATCTTATTAATTTGGCAATGAGTGGATTTTCCATAATTACATCTCTTTGTTTTAGAGGAATCACAGAATCACAGAGTGGGTAAGGTTGGAAGGGACCACAGGAGCTAAATGCCTTATTATTTCTCCCCTTGCAGATACCCTGTGTCACAGGCAGTAGCTGACTCTTCCTTCTGTCTGTGTAACTCGTTTTTTCAGCTAATTTAGTCCAACAGAATGGGTTATCTCTCACCACAGCCTTACCTCAATTACATCCTTAGACCTGCACAGCTAAAACCCAACAGTTACTTCTTTTGAATGAGCGACACAACCAGACCTGTGCTTTTCCTGCAAAGTATTTCAATATAAAAGCAGCCCAGTGTGTTTGTGTGCTGCCTATCTTTGCACTGAGCCCTTTCTGGTTAGAGGCATGGCACAGCTGCCCAGGAATGACCAAGTTCATCTCTCTCTCCCTGGCAGCCCTGTGCTCATAGTTATAAAATGACTTACAAGCAGGAGTCTGCCTGTGTTTCATTTTGCCTTGTGACCTACACCAGTACAGAACCGGAGAGAACTGTTCCCCTGCCATCCCACTTCCAATTTGCACCAGTTTGCCCTAGCTGAAAGGTGGGGCAGAGCTGAATTTGCTTTCTTTAACTTCTAGCTTCTTGTTAGAGTTTTATTGCAACTCCAATTGACTAATTTTAACAGCGCCTTTTGAACTACATCGCTGAATGTAGTTCTGCTCACTGCAACGAGCCTTTCCATTTCTGGCATGGTGAATAAGGTTACCAAAGGCCAGTGTTATATCTTGCTTTTCAGACTGAAAATGCCAGGACTCATATTTATTTTTTCCCCATAATAATAAGGAGATCCCACGTATCGCAGGCAGACATGGCACGGCACGGGAGCAGGCAGGAGCAGAGATGATGCCAGCACTCTGTTGTGCAGAAACACCAGGGTGAATTGCAGCAAGGCATCCACACTTCCACCTGTGGCAATGAGACCTTCTTGGATGAGAAATGATGAGCTCTGCTTGCACAGGAGGAGGGTAAATCGGGTCACCCACGGCCACTCACGCCCAGCTCTCCCAGCGCTGGCAGGCGCTGTGCTCCAAGCCACACCTGGGCTCCCATCTCCACTGTGTCCGAGGAATAATGAAATTTATCCAGCTGTTGTCCCATCACCTTGATCATCAGCAGGGATCTGAGGCCAGTCTATCAGCTCTGAGTTTTGCACGTGGGCAGTGAGAGAAGCCACAACAGAAGGAGCCTCTGGGGAGACCACACTAGACCCAGCTGCTCCCACGTCCCAAACAGGACTGGCAGTGCTTGGAGCAGTCCCATCCTCTTGTAAACTCGCTGTTTCCAGAGGCAGGAGGGATGTAGAGTTTTCAGCAACCTCTCCATCCACCTGCCTTTCTGGAAGACCCCGGGAAGTCTTTCCTTTCAGATGGAGGAGTAGGACTCCATGAACAGTAGCATTCCCAGACAGCTGCAGCCCGACCTTCATTTCTCAGGGGACAGCACTGCCTGTTATTTATTCAGACGTTTTGTTCCCAGCTTTTATTGCTCTGTTTTATATGCTAGGCGAGGTCAGAGCCTTTGTAATATAGGACCAGCACGGCCAAGATTTCTCTCCAAAGGACAAGCACCATGGTGTAGAAGTATCAAATATGTTATGCCAAGGAAAAGAATACTGTGTTTTTCACCCGGACACTTATTTCAGCCATGGGGAGATGAATAAAATTGGGAGTGGATGGGGGAAAAAAAAGTTTGTACTTTTCAATCTTTTCCCCTATTTTTTAACAACATAAAAAGTGATGTTATTTTGGTGGTCAATCACTGGTCCCTAGGCTGCTGTGTGGATTAGTATCAACCTGCAGTTTCTCACAGATTAAAAGCACATAGAACGAGCTGAATCAAAAGCCATCAATATTGTTTACATAAGGAGTTTGAGCTGCTCAATTTTAACTCACTTTACTTGCTACAACTCACAAAACTCCCCCTCTGGTAAGCACATTTATATCTCTTTTATCTTCTTTTATCGGACTGGTTTGGCCCAAGGAAGCAAATATATAGATTGAAGAAAAAGAAAAAGAATGAAGATGAAGAAAGAAGAAGGACAGAGAAAAGAAAAAAAAAGAAAAAGAAAAAGAAAAAGAAAAAGAAAAAGAAAAAGAAAAGGAAAAAGAAAAAAAGAAAGAAAAAAGAAAAAGACAAAATTAAAAAAGCCCCTCCTCCTTAAATCCATGAAGTTATCTTTCCTCCCAGCCTTTAGCATGTTTGAAACTGGAATCCGACCTAGGAAGGTACAGTCCTCACATTTTGCCCCATCCTGAGGTGACACACGTGACACGTCAAATCTCTTAACATTTCTGTTTCCTTGTTTTCCTCTAGTACCAAGATAAAGTGGCACCAAACTCTGTCGCGTTCCTGTTTTATGGTGAGACAATAAATCACTAGTGAGCCTTTATTACAAGATTAATCAATCACCTACATTCCTGCAGGACTCCAGAAATTAATGTATTATTGATTACCATGTTTTAAAACAACTTACACTTCCTTGTCTTGATAATATAACTTTAGTATACAGAGTAACCTACATTCCATTTACAGTACGAGCATTTGCTCTGCAAATTTGCAAACTACCTACAGTTTTGGAAATGAGAAAGGTGATTTATAAATTAAGATCACAGGGACAAGAGTTGAAATGCAGCACTGCAAATAAGATGTCAAAACGTTCTAGCTAATGAAATCTCTTTTGTTTCTAAGGGGAGGGAAGTTTCAGAAACAATAGTCCCTCTTGCCTCAAAGACAGGCCATTCTCTATGAAACACTATAGCTGTGCCATACTCAAGAACAGCCCTGCAGTAGCAAATTATTTTATTCACAACAGAAGAAGAAAACAAGTTTTACAAAGCGTTTCACACTGGAATCCTCTGTTTTAACTCATCTTCAAAGAGAATTGACAGCATTTCTGGTCTTTCAGAGTGACTCAGCAGGCTGTGAGTGCTACCCACCAAGCTCAGAGGTAAAGGTTTTCACTGCTGTGAGACTTCCCAAGTTTTGTATAAGGAGAAGCTGCAGGAATAGGTTTGCAACGCAGTTCTTCTATAATTCCATATATTCAAAATGACATGCTGTCCTTGGCAACCATTCAGCATTTGACTTCAGCTGTGAGCCTTCAGCAATAAACCAGCAGGACCGAGGTGACTTGAGGACACACCAGCTGCTTTTCCTTTGGCTCCAAGGTATGACCCAAACCACGACTGCCCTCATCCTATTCACTGGGCTGAATTTCACACGTCTGTGCCCCGGGCACAGGTGGAGAAAGAGCTTCTACCACAACCCCAGAGGCCACACAAGCCTGCATTAATCAGTCAGGGTAACATTTGTTCAGGGATTGCCCTGGCCCACGCACAGGGCCTTGCCGAACTTCGTAAGGTTTGTAAGGTCCCACTTCTCAGGCCTGTCAACCACACCACACAGCTCAGCGCCATCACCAGCCTTGATTCCACTCAACTTTTTGCCCACAAAGCTGTTAATCAGCACCAGCCCCAACACCAACCCCTAAAGAAACCACTCGCCACCATAATGCAATGCTGGGAGAGGAATAAGAAACCCAAGGGGAGTTCCAGTATCTGTTCTCCTCTGCTCCATGCAAGAAATAATTATGTTTCTAAATAGCTGTTGGTAGTACTCTCTGTGTTAAAAGCCTCAAATGACGTGGAGTTTCCCACAAACCTGTTGCACTAAGAAAGCCACATTTTGGGACAGAGGATGAAGTTTCGCACAAGAATAGGTGAATCAGGCTTTTTTTTCTTACAGCACTTAGCAAGGGAGCACTACAGTCCAGCATTATCCTCTCCTCTCCAGCCACTAAAAATGAAAGGAAAGGTCATTTCACACAGTGTGGATATCAGAAAGCCTTTTAGCTACACCAGTGCAGGTCCCAGCCATGAGTACAAAGGGAAAATAGTGTTCAGCCCTGTGTCTGCTTGAGCCTTGTGTTGCAGACATGGAGCTGCCAGCAGCATGCAGCTCAGTTAATGGGATTTTGCCTCCTCTGACCAGGAGCCACATCATTTTGTAGGATTAAGAGCCCCTGGGCCAGCTCTTGCATTTTGGCATTATATTTTGGCACCCAGTAGTCCTGGTGGTTTTCCCCTGGTAAATACTCAGTTAGCTGACCTAATGAGTATTTATTTCAGTGAGGACAAGGAATTACTCCTTATTCAACGTCACTTTGGCAAGTACTCTGACCTGTTCATCTGCAACAGGCAGAAGACGAAGGAGAACAAGAAGTGGGTCAGAGCCAAGATCTACCTAGACCCATCTGTCATTTCTTGAGAACAGGCAGCACACAACACTTGGAGAGAGAGAAAACAGCAAGCAGACCCTTGAAACACCCTTCCCGTGAGCCTGGCAAAGCTGTCCTTCCAAAATATATCTTCAGTCTGCTGCTTGGCGGGTGCAAAAACCACCAGGAGAAAAAAAAAGTTTTTAATTCCTATAAGAGTCGCACCTAGAGCAGGTACAGCATATAGAGGCTTTCCAGGACAAACAGCCAGTGTGTGTGTGTGTGCAGAAAATGTCAGCAGACAGACCAACAGCTAGCCAGGAAATTAGCAGGGATTTGGTGGTGTTAACTACCTTGCTCACGTGCACGCAGCGCCTACCACGGAGGTACCCCTGCACGTGTGAGAGGGCTCTGTGTGCGGTAGGCAGTGAGCTGGTGCCAGTTTCTGTGCAGCAGGGAGTTTACCTCCAGGCCACTGGTGAGCTAATGAAGGAGTTCCCTTGCTGTCCAGCTGCCAAAAAAAGAACTGAGGGAGTGGGAAGGCAGGGACAAGGCAGGCAACGAGAGGCCCAGCCCCCTTGGGAGGTCTGCGTGAGGAGCACGTTTTACACAAGCACAGAAAAAAAGCTGCCCTTCCACGGCTGGGAAGCCCAGGGCCATCCTGATGAGGGGACATCCTTCAGTCCAGACCTTTTGTCCTCTCTACAAAAGGTCACCCACACAGGCCACCTGGGAACAGGCACCTGTGGGCATCGACTGGTCCTGCAACTGTTTTCTCATGGACTTTTACCTGCAAGGGAAAAGCAACTTCGAGGTCTTCCTCAGAGTGTAAAGACTCCAGCTGAGAAAGTTCCCTGGACCTGCACAATCAGCTCAAATCCCTCCTATTGTCTGAAAAAGCAGATTTGGCTTGGCTCAAGGAAAGGTTCTCCATCTTATCTAAACAGCGCATTAAAATCTTCCTAGCAAAGGCCAGGCATGCACCAAAGCAAAAGAAAACAAATCCTTGTTTGTTCTCATGGGGGGCTGGATTTTTTTACAGTGGCTGGCACTTTGGAAACGTCACCACGCTCAAGGCACGTGCACAACGGGTGGTGACACTTCAGGAGCAGCACCAGCCTGTCCCTGGCACCAAGGCCACTGCCCCTGCTAACATCCATCCCTCTGGCATCCTCCCACAGGGAAGTGGGGTTCTCTTCCTCTGGAAGGTGGGAAACCAAGGCTCACAGTGAGAGCAGGAGGGTTTCTCCTTTTCTAGCTGGACTCTTGAAAGCCAGCCTGTGCCCAGCTGTGGTGAAATCAGTTTGTCCAAAGAGAAGTTCCCAGGAAATGCCCTCAAGCAAGTCCTCGTGCAGATGAACCGGGCTGTGTGGCACAGGAGGTCCTGACAGGGCTTTGCACAGAGTTTTGGGAGAAAACCACAGATGATCTGGCTGATCCCACATGGATGCAATGAAGGGATGGATAGCCATCCTTGCTGCTGAACAGTGTCACTGCTACTGCGCCTCTGACCAAAGCAGACACACAGGGCTGAAGAAAATAAAAGATGCTACATCTTGAAGAAATTAACTTCATTAATTTCCCGCATCAAAACCCACACTCTATTGAAAGAATTTCAGCCCTGTTATCACGTTCAGCAGCAGCAGCAGCAAGCTTGTGACAGCTCATGTCCCGTTCTTTTCTGGCTGCTCCTCATTAAGCAAATCCAGAAATGCAGGTCCTCATCAGGCACTGCCACGACTCTGTGGGACTTGGAGGCCTCCAGACACCATCCCGAAAAAGACAGTTCTGAAGTGGTTTTGTCTTCGTTCCTCCTGAGGCATCTTCCGAAGCCAATGCCAGAAAGCTCCCCAGCTTCGTTTGTTTGTTTGTATTTTTTCCAGAGGTATCTGAAGTTGTTTTTTTCCAGTGTGGATGAATTGGAGTACTGTGAGGATTTCTCCGTGGAGTTAGAGCTGGCTTCCAGGGCGATATACAGCACAATGAGGATCATGACTCATAAGGCAAATGCACAGCAATGTCCAAGCCCAGCAACTCCAGAACGACAGCAGAGAGAAAGTATCTCAGAAAGGGCAGCACGGATGTGCCTGAGAAGGGGACCACTCTCTCAAATACAAATCCCACTTCTAAATAAAAAGGGTCCTGGACAAAATGACGTCATTTTCCTAAGCTTTGGACACTGGTGTTAGGTTAAGCAGTCATCTGAACCCCCAGCTCTCTCTGGCAAGTTATCCCATGCAAGAGGAACACATCACTGCTGGGGACAGGGTGGGGAGAGAGGGAGAAGCTGCGGGAGGAGGAGGCTCTGTGACATCTCCTCTGCTTCTCTCACGTAGCTCTTGCCGTGGTAGCGCTTGGGGGCTCCGTCAAGAATGATGCTCCATGCCACAAAAAATGTACAAAGAGAAAGTTTTTGGCTTTGGGCAGCTTGAAGTCACTACTAGAGATGAGCTGGGTGGGACTAGAGACACGTGGGGAAGTCAAGCGTGTTGCCACATGGCCAGTGGCAGGACAAGGGCGCTCCCAAGGCCTCCCAGTGACTGGTGAGGAGTGTAGAACAGACGTGTGTGCTCGCCCTTTTGAACAAAGGGAGTGAAAAAAACCCACATTCACGGCCAGGAAAATGCCATTTCTGTTCTGCAGCTGAAATGTTTTGGGGCTGCCAGCTTAGTTTTGCTGCCTAGTCCCACCTCAGGCCCCTCCAGTGCTCTGCCTGAGCACCCCACCAATCCCCAGCCAAATGTGTCCTGGCATCGCAGCTTTCCCACAGCAGAGGATCCCTTGGAAAACAACCAAGCCACCTGAAAATCCACTTCTACTCAGCAGCTACTGCTAGACTCAACTGCAATCTGGGGCTTGGAAAACACAGCTTTACTTATTTTAATTAAAACCAAGTCCCTCCACCCAGACTTGCCTCTCTGTCACTCTCGCTTTCTCTCCCCAGCCCTCTGACGCATTTCAGCAGACATGTCATCAGACTCTGCTTCAAGGGAGGGGATCAGCCATCTAATGCAGCCTCTTGCATCAGTATCCCACCCTTCTCTGGGGAGCTGAGACGATGGGCTTGGCAGGCAGGAGGGAGGCTGCTGTGTGAGCGAGGGAATACGCGGACGTGTCGGCGCGTTTGTGCTTCGGTGGGAAAGTAGAGGGTGCCTAAATCCAAAGCCCCATCTTCATCCCCTGCTCCTGGACCAGGCTCCCCAGGCACCAGTGGGTACTGTTCTAAAGGCTGGGGCAGGGATGAGACAACATCCTCCTTCCTGATAGCATCGCCAAACGACAGCCAACTCTCCGTGTGAAAACTAACGGGAATCTCTAAGGATGCCATAAACTGCACACAGAATAAACCTAAATGCATGAGGATTTCAAAACTGGAAGCAGAAACATATGCTTCCCCATCTTAAATGCATACAGGTTCCAGTCTGCCCCGGTCCCTGTGCCTCCTCTGCTCGTCACGCTGGCTCCACACTTCCAGGAGAGCCCTGTCAGCTCTCAGAGACCCAGGGGGTACCTGGCTGTGTGAACGTGGGTGTTGCAGCCTAGAGCCTTGCTGGGAAATCAAGGGAGCTTGGTACTTTATTTCAGTGATGATCCAGGCACTTAAATTTGTATTTGGTGCTGCTGCCTGGCAGCTCACGGGTGCTCAGCCTTAGAAAAACCTTGTTGTTTATTTAACTTTCTAACTGCGTCTTTAAGACCTAATTTTAGGTTCCTACTTCAGAAAATGTATCTCGCCAACCTCACCACATGTAACCAAACATGTTTTGACATCCACCTCCAACTCAAGAATTTAATTTCAAAGCATCTCTGTTTTATTTTCAGACGTGGGGAAATAGCAATTTTTAGGCTATCCATTAATTACCAGAGTCATTAGTAAGGATTTAATCATTACAACAAATAATCCGAAGGTGTATATGCCTAATTAAGTGGATGTGCCTAACAATTTCCAGGGAATGACACATGCCTGTGCCCCGCTAAGTATATCTGTACATCTCACTGAAGCACAGCCTGAGAGTTTAACTGGGGCCAAACTCGTTGCAGGGCCAAACTGGCCCAGGACCAGAGACTTCAGTGCAATAAATGAATGGACCTCACCCTAACTCCTTCCTCAAAAGAGTTCTGGGTTTCCATTTTTGCCTTACCATGGCATGCAGATATTTGCTGTTGGTCAGGGCTGATTCTATCCTGGTATAAAACACTTGCTGTAATTACTGCACGGTGCCACCTTCTCCACTAAGTTCATTTTGAGCTGTTGCTACATCTCCACAAGTTAAACAAGATATAGGTTGGTCTGTAACGGGAAGATCTTCCAGCCTGGGTAAGGCTCAGGCTCAGTGAACCACAAGCATCCTCACAATCTCTTGCCTGTTTTGCCCAGCTGGCATGTATTTTGAGGCAAGAAGGACACATTTCTGGATGTCTGACCACCACACAGCATTGCAGGACCCTGCAATCAGGAGGAGCTTTTGAATGCCGCCTCTGCACTCAGGGCATATTTTACATTTCGCCTCCTTTTCTCAAGTGGAGACCACTCAAGTGGGTTTTGTGAGGGCTTAGAAAATTCCTCCTGGACCAGGAATCGTTTTGCCCAGAAAGGGTTCAAGTGATTCACTGAACTTCCAAGCATTTTGAAGCTCACTCACCACTAGACATAATAAACCATCTCAACATCACTCATGCAGAGAAGACTGTGTGTCACTGCTCCGTGGCAGCAGCACACAGGCTTTTGCCAAGCATGCAGTGGCATCTAGACATCTGTGAAAGCCAGGAGCAAGCAGACCAGCCAGCCCTCTTCGCTGGCACAAGGAGGGCAAGTTCACACACCAGCTAGTTTATGCTGCTTGCTAAATATCCCAGACAAGGACTGGGCACACCGAAACACCAGGTACTGGCATCCCTTCAGGTGAAGGGTGTGAGTGCCAGCTTACAGCCTCCCCATATGCTTCCACAGAGACATTTTTCTGCATTTTCTGCAAGCCAGACCATCTCCCTGCTGGGCTGCTGGCTGTTTGGGCACAGATATATCAGCTGAATCTGCCGTATTTCTGCCTGGATTTCAGGCTCCCTAGCACCATTTCACTACCTGGCATGCACAGGGTGCTGCCTGGCCCAGGTACAGGCGAGGCACAGAGGGGTTTTTTCCTCACCTCAGCTCAGAAATGCAGGTGTCTATGGCAAAGAGCAATTTTTCAGAACACTTCAGTGCTACCCCTGGAAAATTTGTGAACAGACACGGAGGTGCTGCCCCGAGAAACTGGGGAGTAAAGCAGATTCAGTCAGCAGCAATGCTGCCCAGTGCCACACACAGCTACAGCAATTCAGCATCAGGTGCCTCAGGGCAGCAAGGCTGAAAATTCTGCTTGAGTTCTTCCAATTGCAGAGGCAAACGACCTACCACACATCCAAGGGGAAAGTCCTCTGGCTGCCTTTCAGGTGATCTTGCACAATCAGCCCTGCTCCAGACGGGGAACAAAAGGGGAAAGCACCCCTCCTGAATTTTGGCAGGATGAAAAGTTGTTGCTCCGGCACTGGCTCTGGTGTAATTCAGAGCATGGCACAAAGCTACTTTGCACTTCCCCCTCTGCCTCCAGGATCCAGGATTTCCTCTCCTGCGTGTCCGGAGTCCTCAGCTGTGCTTGAAGGACAACAGGAATGAGAGATGCTGGCAGTGGGGGTGAGGCTGGTGCTTGCAGTGAAACTGTCCCTTTGGCTTCGTGCAAAGCTCACCAAAGGGCATTCCATGAAGACTGCAGGTGATGTTTTCATCTCCTTTAGTAGTAAAATCAGGAAGCAGCCCAAGTGAATAAGTATTTGCAGCATAGAAGATTGATTATCTGCTTGACCGGTCCAAACTGATGCACAGCAAGCAAGACTGTCAATCTGAAATCTCAGTTTGTGGAAAACAAAGAGTGTAAAGAATGAAGGAGATTTTAGATAAAGAGGAGTCAAAAGAAAGAGGACGCCTGGAAGCAGCATCTGTCACCTTGCAGAGTCATTCAAAAACCCCAACTAACCTTTTATTCAGGATCAGGAAGGTGGACTTCAACTACCTATTGCTGGAACTAAGGCCAGGTCTTCAAACAGTTTTAGCAGCAGCTCTGGTATTCTACCTCTAAGTATTGTAGGAAATATTAGATAGAGCAGAGCAACAGAAAAACTAAGCCTGTGTAATCCATGGCAAAAGAAACCACTTTTTTTTTTTTTTTTTAATTGAACTCCTTCAAGGGTTCCATAAAACCAAGGCACGCTGCCTCTGATGTCACAGCACTGGTCCATGTGGGAGTGCAGAGCCTTTCCCATTCCTTGATCATTCGACCGCCCTGTGCCTCTGTTTCTCTCCTTCCAACAGAAGGATCACTGTCTAGAGCAGAAGACTTGGTCATCTGTAGTCCTCTCACACCAGCAGATGTGCAGGGCTGCAGTAAACACGACAGCACAATTAATACCCGAAATTAAGTCTGCAAATGAATGCCATGACGACAGCAAGCATGACATTGCAGAAATATTATTCGTGTGCCGGGCAGATAATTGCAGACGTGCACCAGTCTGGGAGCATTTTATTTGGTGGTGATAAGATAGCAGCCACAATAAAGTTAACTGTGTCTCCACTGGCTGTTAAAAGGAGAAGCGGGGGTTCTTTGACCTCTGGCATTCCAGACATCTCTCAAGATTATCAGAACAGTCTTTTCCAGCCTTTAAACCTTTGCCTGATTCTACAGATCTGCCACACAAGGTGCAAGTGTAAAGCTTAAGGATCCTTTCCCATGTGAGGGTAGCAGCCTTCTCCACCAGAATGTATTTAGGAACATGACTTAAACACATGCCTGGCAGCGAGAACATCCTTAAGGGTCTTCCTAAGAGAGTCCTCATAAGTGACCTGTGGTTTGCCACACCAACACATTGCCTGAGGCACCGAAAACTAGGTTTGAAAAGGGTTTCAACTACATTTGAACATCTTGTCCATAAAAGACAGAGAGGCCCAGCACAGACCTGTCCATGCAACCACACTGCCTATTTCACTTCATGGCTTTCCCTGTGGTGATCAGGTGGGCTGGACCAATATGAAGGTGGAGAGAAAAAAACAAACAAACAAACAAACAGTAAAAGGAGAAAATAGAAAAATAGGACAAGACAGTGAAACAAATCTGGGGAAAAAAAGATTAAAAAATAATAAGAGGTGAAAGAGAAAGAGAAAGAATTAGGAAATGGTCAGGCGCAGCCAAGGAAGGGTGTTGGCTCAGGAAAAGAAAACAGCTGAGGAAAGTGCGTATCGTGCTGTGTCAGGAGTGGGGGGGCGGGGGGGAAAGGCAGATAGGCTGGTCCTTGTTTCAGGAAATGAAAGAAAGATTGGGGAGATTTAAGCTCTCTTTCTGCTTCTTCCAGAAGCTGGGTGAATTTATCGACCGTGGTTAATGAGCGTCTCAGATGTCTCGTGAGCCCTAAAGCAATTAATGCTTAAGCATCTGTTAAGGATCTGTTGCCTCTGTCCCAAAGGAAGCAGCACAGAGGAAAGTGGTTTTCTCACCCCACAGGGACTTCAGGGAGATAAACGCCTGCCTGAACAATGCACAGGTGGCTCGAACAGGTACTGAGTGACAGAGGGGACACACCACAAGGGGAAACTGCCACTGTAGTGGCAGGACTGAACTGTAGTGACAGGACAAGGAGTAATGCATACGAATTGAAAGAGGGTAAATTTAGGTCAGATATTAGGAAGAAATTTTTTACTGTGAGGGTGGTGAGACACTGGCACAGGCTGCAGAGTTATCTTACATTTAATAAAGGAGTCCTGTTCTCTTGGAGATTATTTTCTTTCACAGGTAATATCCAGCTAGAGACTTTTAGTTCTGACAGAATCAAGACAGACAAAAAGTTTATCAAAAACAACTTCAGCCTCTATCCATATCATCAGAAATGAGCAAGAATTTACAAAGAGATTGCAGGGAGCAATGTTACACTCCAGCAGAATGTACTTCCTATTCTTCCCTTGCAATAATCCTGGCAGGTTCTTCATTCAGAGCTGGTCTGTTTCCCATCATTTCTGGGCTGCCCTGTGAAGAAGGCAAGGACAGAGGACAACAGGACAGAAGATGGGCAGAGAAGTCTGAAGGCCATGCTTTTCTTTGAATCTCAAGTGCTGGTCCAGTCCAAACTGGTTGATTTTTAAGTGGCAAACCTTCCTCAAGGAGATGCTGCTTTATGTTATTTTCTTTACTGCACTCATCTGCTGAGGTCTATATTCCCTCTTCCCTAGCACAGACTCCAGCTCTCTGCTTTGTGGCCATTCCAGACTCAAGAGACTTCTATTTCAAGTTCAGTGAAATGCCCCTGGACAAATCATGTTTTCTCTAGCTTTTCCTCCAACTCTTTATCTATCTCTCCTTCAATCTTCCAGCTTCACGTGCCAGATGACTTCACGCAAGGAGAGTGTCCCCAGGGTGCTGACAGCACATCCCTCATGCCAGTAAGGTAAAACTTGCTGCCAGGGAGAGGTGGCTCTGTCATCATCAGGCTTCACAACACAACAGATGTGCCACCCTAGTACCACCCCTCACAGGACTCACTGCCCCTTTCTTTGAAGCATCCCTTCAAAGTTGGGCGCTGAGAATGAGTGCTTCTGGCTTCTTTGCTGCAGCTCCTCCTGTGGCTTCTCCAGTTTTGCAAGGTTCCCACAATCTCCAGCTTCATTTTCCTTCTGCCTGACCTTAGATGATGACCCTTGCAGCCTGGGTTCCTCCTGAGGAGTCAGTGGAAAGGATTAATTACTTGCTGTACAGCACTGTCTGGAATTATCTGTCTCCTCTGGCGACAACAAAGCCCATAAAATCTGCCTCACCCAGAGCAAGAAGGAGCAAATCCCTGCCTTTCTAGTGTAGACCAGGTTTTGTAGTGTAGTTCTGGCTTTTCCCCTCAACCAGACAAGGGTACACAGCCACAGGAACCACTGCTTGCACTGCAGCTTGAGAAGCAAGCTCAGAGTCTTTGCAGAGCTCCTGCGTAAAGACAGAGAAGCTTCCAAGCCCTACGTCAATTTTACACAAAAGACATTCTCAAATTAACCATGCAGGAGCATTTAGTGACATCAGTAACCTTAGCATCAAGTTTCTTGTGCCCATTGCTTCTGGAGGTAGATTTGCCATCCATATTCTTTACTGCAGAAAAACTCCCCATCCTCACTCTGTGATTATGCTTGAAGACATTTCTTCCGTAAGTGTGAGCAGGTTGATGCAGTACTGAATCAAACAGCACAGAAATGCTCCCATCACCATGTTGTGATCATGTATCCCTGATCTAACTGTTCACAAATCTTGATATACCTAACAGCCTCACACTTGTATTTTCTTGGAGAAGAAATTGCTCTCAAGCAGGTTTTAATAACTCACTCCGTGGATTTAGTGTTAAGGGTCAGATCAAATTTAGACATGTGACTATCAGCAGAGAGGAAAATAGCTTTGTCTGCTGTGATCTGAAATATTGAACACAAAAACCTTCAAAGGGTTTGGTCTGCATTTCAAACTTCACTTATTGCAAGAAGCACATTCACTTCTCTACAGCAAAGCTAGCTCCAAGCCTACAATAAAGAGAGAGAAACACCAGCTACACAAAGCTTCTGTGGAGAGTCCAGAGCAAAGCTGCCTGAAAACCTGGAGTTGCTCAAAACAAGTGCCTGAAACGAATTGTTAAAAATCAGAGCTCAAATGGGAAGGTTGGGTCCAAGCCCAAACACCCCTGAAGTTCTGCAGGTCCTCAGCCCATGACGTGTTTGGGAGGGGATCATCTCTCGCAGGCCGTCAGCTATTGGAAACAGGACCTGAGCGTTTGTTCAGCCGTGCAGCTTGGAACACAGACTGGCCATCATCCATCAGCTGCACCGAGGCGTGCTCACGCCCTCCGTGTCCTGCAGGGGCTTTCCTGAACCAGGACCAAGAAACAACTTTAACCTCAATACAAAGGAGACATCAAATCTGTCTTGCAGGTATTTAATTTTTTTTTCCCCTCCTCTCATCATCCCGTGCCTTCCTAAAACTAACAGAGAAACAGTTGTGTGTGCATACGAGCAGCCTGGAATCAGCGCTCTTCTGCCGGGTTCTTATGTTACATTCTTTTGTGCTACATACAATTTCCACTAGGACATTTTGTCCCCCAGGCTTCATCAGCCCGTCTATTACATCCACCCCCCTGCACCCCCGCCTGCCTCTGGTTGCGTAACTTTAGCCAGGATGTTAAATTAACTCTCTTCCAGAGGAGTTTGACATAATCTTATTTACTTTCATAGAGCATATGCCAGTATGCAAATACATTACTCAGCACTATCGACTCTGCACTTTCACCAAACTATTACTCTTTGTTTTGTTAACGATGGTTCACTAGATACCAGACAGGAACACAGGACACTCACGTCTAGCAGGACAAACGCGGTAACACTGAAAACTAGCTCTGGCTGGCATTTGCGGAGGTTCACGGCTAAGGGAGGAAAACAACCCATTTCCCACCTCAGCACTGCACTCCTTTTGGTCGTGTTTTTGCCTCCTGAAGGAAACCCCAACCAGCTCCTCCAGATCTCCAGGACACGGGCAGCCACAAAGGTGAAGGCACCCAGAGTGACTTCGCATTTAGCGGTGACGCGGCGCCCGTGTTTAAACATCTCCCTGGCTCACAGGCACAACCCCAGCTGCCTCCTGGCTGTGTGGCAGGGCAAGACCAGCCTCACAACCCACTGCTTGTGCCTGTGCTTGCTGTGAGAAGAAAAGCCAGGTGCAGAAGCCAAAATAGCAACTCCTCAGCCAGGAGTCCCGTATTCACATCCTGGGGTCAAAGGACACGTGTCACCCATGGTGGTGAGGTCAGTCCTCAGCAGCTCTGCTGCCCACACACAGGCTGCCACACCAAAGGCAGGTGACCACAGGAAGGCAGGAACAGCCCCAGGCATTTGTCTTCTGGCAGATGTAACCTCTGGGCGAGGCCTGTGTGAGCTGCACTGTCAAAACCATGGACTCACGACTGATTCGTGCGTCTGTCTGAGACAAACACCCAGCCACAACCAAGCTGAACAAGAAGAGTCAGCAAACCCCCCCTTCTACCCATTGCAGCAGTCCCATTTCATGGGAGGTAAAGAAATCACAAAAATATATGGTGGAGAAATTGGATCAGAGGAGACTTCCTGCAGTCTTGCTTGCTAGCTACTGTGACCCGCCGTGGGCTTCCAAGACACAAAACTGCACTTGGAGCTGCATTTTGCACACGATGAGAACACAGCTAAATGCACAAACGGGCACAAAAGGGCTTGAAAACAGCATTTCCAGACTGGAGAACAAAGGCACAGCAAGTAAACACGAGGAAGTGAGAAGTTCAGCTGAAATGCCAAAGCAGCAAATTGCTTGAGTCGCCTTTTCTTACTGCTGTGGTGGGTCTGGGGATGGTCCTGCTGGGCTGCCTGTCCTCTTCCAGGGACTTGATCTACACTCACGGGTTGCTGTCAAAGTTTTGGGGAAAAAACAGAGACATGAGGCAGAGGGCAGGTGTCCAGAGGCTGCTCTCAGGCTGAGGCAGCTCTCTGGCTATTCAAGGGAAAGAAGGCTCATGCTGTCCTCATTTCTTCTGCTAACACCTCAAGGTGGAACCACCAACGTGCACGTAGAAAAGAGGCTCTTTGATTCAGTGAGAAACACCACTCCAGCTGCCCAGTAAATACCCTCATTTTAATAGGGCTCTGGCCTTGCTAACCACATCCTACACCAGGCTATTTATGGCACAGTTAAAAATAGCACAGACCTTTCACATGGAATTGGCGTTTCTACTGGTTTTAATTGTTAACCAACTTGGAAATACTCTTTTAATCTGGAACTTGCTGTGTTTTTTCTTCAAGTGAGGGAAGTCTAATTTTTTTTCCTGCAGGCTCGTTTTTCTCCTTCTGTTTCATGTCTGATTGCATTTAGCATGGGTGTTTCTGATATCCTCACATGCCAAGAAAAAGTATTACTTTCTTTCATCCTTGAACAACCCAAACCCATATTTAATAACTGAAACTTGGCATGCTGATCAGTTTTCAATAAAGGCTACACATGCTTTGCCAGGGAAGAATATTTAAGTAGGGCTGAACTATCTGGTCCTGAAAAATTACCAGAATTGTATGGTGTGTCCTCTTCATCAAATAAAGGGCCTTCATCCCTGCTAACATCCCTTTTCTGTGAATGACTTGAAAAGGTAAATTTAGTCAAACAAAAAAACAAACAAAGTTGTGGATTTATGCCATGCCAGTTATCCCAAATTGTTAGTCTGGGATAAAATAACATCTCAGTGACAGATGTCTCAGATGTAACTGCAGGACACACAGACATTGGGAAGGGAGTGGATCTCTTTCTCTGAAACCCCAAGTATCTACGGAGAAGCTTTTGGGTTCGTGGCTTTAAGAGAACAAGGAGGGAAAAAATGGTGTTCCATGTAGGTTTTTTTACTTTTTATCAAGATCACACGCAGTAACCAGACTCTAACACCATCTACTAGTCAAGATCTAGAAATCTTAAGGCCCACTCAGGTTTCCTTGAAACTTAACACTTCTAATGTCATTTATTTTAGATGCACTACGTGTCTCTGATAAACATTAAGAAATTATTGTAGGGGACCATCACCAAAGCAATGTTTTTCTCCCAGGTTTGTTATCAGCCCACAGTCACTCTGGCAGGTGTGATTGTAGGAAAGGTGTGGAAGGAAAGCAGCACAAGCTTCACTCTCTTTGAAGAGAATCTGTGAAGCCAATCTATGAGGTGAAGGAGGGAGGACTGTCAAAGAACAGGGGAAAAGTTGGCAGAACCCACAGGATTGTTGCAGGATGGAGGAGTGGAAGAGCAACTGCTAATCTCCAGTTTTTCACTGGCCTTTTCTCATTAAAAAAAAAAGAAAATAGCACCACCACTGAAGTCAGTGTGACCAGGTCTCACCACCTCTTACTAATCAGTTCAGCCTCACTGAATTCACATTATCTCAGCCAAAGATCCACCAGGCAAAGCAACATCGCATTACTATCTCATGTCTTTTGCTTAATTCATTTCCTGTGGATTCCCTAAATAGAACTCCAAGGAAAAAAAAAATGCAGTCAGGCTGTGAGATAGGATATTGATAAGACTGCACAAAAAAAGGATATGCATGCGTGAAAAAAGAAGCGGGACCTTCTTTTCAACCCATTTTTTTTTAGCTTTTCCCCGCCCCTGCTGGAAATTGGCAACTACCTGAGTATTTGCTGCCCTCCACAAGTGGCTCGTTCCTGGAGTGAAGTCACAGGTCTGTGCTCACTCCATCGAGTATTAGCAGGGAGCTGACTCTGACTCACAGGTCCAACACTGGGACTTGACTGCTGTGTGACAGGCTGTTAGTTTTCCTTTTCTCCAGGATTTCAGTAAAAAATAGTTATTCACATCACAGCTAATATGTTCATCACTGTCTGTTTTGCTCTACACTTAGAATTGCTCCAGGCAGTGCCATTCAACCACTTTCCTGCGACAATAAAAGATTGCTTCTTTACCTCACAGTACCACACCTAGCACAACGTAATTGTGGGGCTAAAAATCATCCTCCGTTCCCGAACAACATTACTGACTGAGCCCTTACCTTAAATTAAATAGGAATATTTCAATATTTTATTCACAGTATTTAATTTTTCCATGTGATACTTTGAACTACTGCTGCAAGCGCTTCCAGCACGCTGTGGCCTTCACCACTGTTAAGCATCTGGCCATGGAAATAAATGTTTGTCATTCAGGGTCATGCTTGCAGTGTGTCTGCATAACACTGGGGGACACAAAACATCTTCCATATCTTCATGGACCGCGCAGAAGGAAGTCACAGATGGCTGAGAAAACCTCCTGTGAAATATTAGTGCTTAGGAGAGAAGTGAGCTGTCAGTGGTGATGAGCACACAGAGAGCAGGGGGAGGATGGGAAGCAAAACTCTGATNGTAGGAAAGGTGTGGAAGGAAAGCAGCACAAGCTTCACTCTCTTTGAAGAGAATCTGTGAAGCCAATCTATGAGGTGAAGGAGGGAGGACTGTCAAAGAACAGGGGAAAAGTTGGCAGAACCCACAGGATTGTTGCAGGATGGAGGAGTGGAAGAGCAACTGCTAATCTCCAGTTTTTCACTGGCCTTTTCTCATTAAAAAAAAAAGAAAATAGCACCACCACTGAAGTCAGTGTGACCAGGTCTCACCACCTCTTACTAATCAGTTCAGCCTCACTGAATTCACATTATCTCAGCCAAAGATCCACCAGGCAAAGCAACATCGCATTACTATCTCATGTCTTTTGCTTAATTCATTTCCTGTGGATTCCCTAAATAGAACTCCAAGGAAAAAAAAAATGCAGTCAGGCTGTGAGATAGGATATTGATAAGACTGCACAAAAAAAGGATATGCATGCGTGAAAAAAGAAGCGGGACCTTCTTTTCAACCCATTTTTTTTTTAGCTTTTCCCCGCCCCTGCTGGAAATTGGCAACTACCTGAGTATTTGCTGCCCTCCACAAGTGGCTCGTTCCTGGAGTGAAGTCACAGGTCTGTGCTCACTCCATCGAGTATTAGCAGGGAGCTGACTCTGACTCACAGGTCCAACACTGGGACTTGACTGCTGTGTGACAGGCTGTTAGTTTTCCTTTTCTCCAGGATTTCAGTAAAAAATAGTTATTCACATCACAGCTAATATGTTCATCACTGTCTGTTTTGCTCTACACTTAGAATTGCTCCAGGCAGTGCCATTCAACCACTTTCCTGCGACAATAAAAGATTGCTTCTTTACCTCACAGTACCACACCTAGCACAACGTAATTGTGGGGCTAAAAATCATCCTCCGTTCCCGAACAACATTACTGACTGAGCCCTTACCTTAAATTAAATAGGAATATTTCAATATTTTATTCACAGTATTTAATTTTTCCATGTGATACTTTGAACTACTGCTGCAAGCGCTTCCAGCACGCTGTGGCCTTGACCACTGTTAAGCATCTGGCCATGGAAATAAATGTTTGTCATTCAGGGTCATGCTTGCAGTGTGTCTGCATAACACTGGGGGACACAAAACATCTTCCATATCTTCATGGACCGCGCAGAAGGAAGTCACAGATGGCTGAGAAAACCTCCTGTGAAATATTAGTGCTTAGGAGAGAAGTGAGCTGTCAGTGGTGATGAGCACACAGAGAGCAGGGGGAGGATGGGAAGCAAAACTCTGATGTGATAAACACCTGCAGCAGCCAGGAGCGGGGTGGAATGATGCACAGGCTGCAACACAGCAACAGAAGGAAACTGAGTCAAGAAAATCAGAATCACTGTCTGGAGACATCTCTTTGTCATGTCCTCTCTTAGGCCACTGGACATTCAAGCAACCCACAGCTTTTGAGTCACTGTAAAGCAGACCCAAGAACGGGGATGGGGAGGGAGCCCGTGTACCCTGATGCAAATTCTTTATTCTACAGCCTTTTTACATGTTTTTCCATCATAACCAAGAAGGCAGCTGACCACGTACCAGTGCTCCAGGCTGCTCTTGAGAAACGTCATGTGCAGCCTTCCAGACACCTGAAACACACGGGGTTTGTCTTGACACTAAAACTTCTGGCTTCCAAAAACTTGGGCACAGATGAAGATGTAGCCACTCCTTCCGCGGCACAGTAACCTCTGATGGCTGAGAGTCAGGCCAGTCTTCTCCCAAAAGGAAATGTGAGTGAATTCATTCAGCATTACTTGGCAGGGTACTTGCTGGGCTTTGCCTATCCCAAGGCTTCACCAGGCAGTTGAGGAGGCTCCTATCACCCAAATAATGACAGCTCCAAGATATGGGAGGGGAAGAGCTTTTTTTCAAACAGAAATGGGTTTTTTTCAGACAAATAAGGCCAAGCAGGATGGAGCTCTGAGCAATCAGGTCAAGGGGAAGGTGTCCCTGCCTGTGGCAGGGTGGTCGGAACAAGATGGTCTTTAAGGCCCTGTCCAACCCAAACTATTCCATGGTTCTGTGATTCTACGTTTAGTTACCTAAATAAGAGAAAATTGAAGAGAATGGGGGGAAAATGGCAGAGTGGGGGTATGATACTAAAGAAAATGTAGACCAGGGGCAACCTGGGAGAGTCAAAGCAACAAAACAACATCAGTAATATCTGCAAAGGAGAGGCAGTGCATAGGACACTCAGAGACACAAGTAGCCTGGAGAAAAAGAGTTCACAGAGAAACTTCAAATACTGCAGGGACCAGATGTGCAATGATAAAATATTGCAAGGACCAGATGTGCAATGATGAGGTTTCTGCAATTTGAGTCTCGGATTAAAGGAATCTCTTCTGTCTGTAATATCGAATACAGCACACTCAGTAACTTCCAAGAGATCTCTACCTATCAGCCCCTCATGCCCATTTAAAACATGGCAGCCAGCTGATTATCCACCTTACAGAGAAGGAATATTATTCGGATTTTCATGGCTCTCACATCCAGATGATGGGTCTTGCTAATATCTCACCACGTGAATTAAAACTCCATTAAATTAAAGAGATATATTCCTTTCTTTTACAGTCCAACCATCTCATAATATTTCCCTGGTTCGTGACCAAATCAGAGTGGGAGACTTAGGACCTCATTATAACTCTGTGACAAAAATGTAAGCATTCAGAGGAGGAGCCACAGGACTTAAACGTCCCTTTTGGTCACCAAAGTTACAATATAATGCAGAGCAGGAGCAGCCCTTTTTTAGGTGATGGAGCAACAGCTACAAAGACATGGATTTGGGTGTAAAGAAGGTGTCACTTGTCCGGTCGAGAAGTTTCAGTCACAGCAAAATCTAGTTTAACTTTAAAAATCACTTCTGGCACTGAAGGCCAGAGCTGCCAGTGTTGTGGTAAACCCTGCAGCACCAGCCAGATCCCTTTAGGGAAATATCCACACAAACTCTTCTTCCCCAACCTCAGACCACCAAAAGCTCACCCTCACAGAGGTGATGCAGTGCTTCAGATAGATTTCCAGGCTCACCCTTTCTCTCTCCCTCCCTCTGGAGGCAGATCTACACTCCTAACTCAGAGGGTAAGCTAGGTGTCCTCCACTGAGACACTACTCCCTATTGTGTAAGACAATGGATTTGTAAAGCAAAGTAGATTTTATTGGTAGAAACACGCCTTGGCAATCAGTCTTCTGAGGATAAAAATCATGGATTCATCTGACAATGAGCATGTCCTCACTCATGGGATGCCAGCATCACTAATTATTAACTGGTGTAAATACTCTATCTTAATTACTTGCACATTTTATTCATAGCCTTGGCTGCATTGGTTCTCTCAAGTCCCAAATCTATGCTACAAAGAGTCTAGCTAATTTACTCGGGGAGACTTTGAAGGAGTTCAGAAGCAAACACTTCTTTTTTAAGTTCAGCTGTATAATTTCTCTCCACAAATGGATGGTGCTCTGCCTCCCATTAAAAAAAAAAAAAAAAAAACTTGTGAAAAAATTAATGTTGCAAAACCAGGCACACAACATTTGTCTGCTAACAAACTGGATGTGCCAGAACTGAAGTTGCCCATGCCGCCGTCTCTTGGCCCCTTTCTCGCACTGCAAGATCACAAGCTGCTTTCCAGAGGAGCTCTGCGTCACCGATGGATTGCTCAAGGTAGGTGCTGCTCGGTGTCAGACAGATTTATCCCTGCACTAAATTCCACCTAGGGCTTCCCATTGACTCGGCATCCCCGAAGGCCCAGTGCCTGCCAGTAGGAAGCACTTGGCACAGAGACTTAGGTGGAATTTAGACTGGCTGAATCTGGAGCATAATGAGCAGCTATTCCTTATTTTGTTTCTTCCTCATTGTGCAGAGCGTGGCCCCGGGCCTCAATTACTGCATGCTATTCAAACCCTGCTCAGAATGCACCATTATTAATTTCCCCATGTTTTCTCATTACTGATTTCCTATGGCACTTCTTGTCCCCCCGTCTCAGGGCCCAGCAAGCACAATCTGCTCGATGGCAGCCCGCAAAGTGAGCAGTGAATCTCACACTCAGCGAGGACGGGCAGCTTAAACCCTTCTGCTGGTCCAGGACAACCGTGGTGAGGTGTCCCCCGGGGCAGGGGCTGCTTTGTGCCCCCAGCCATTCCTGTGCCTCTCGACTGGGCAGCGTCCTGGCTGTGCTGCTGTCCATGGCAAAGCTCCTCTGGAAGTGATGGAGCCACCAAAACTGTCCTTCAGCAATGCCATCATCATGCAGTGCCTGTGTCAAAAATCCGAGAGCAGTGGCCATATTGCTCTCATTAAGTGAGCAAAGGACTGTTATCATAGAGTAATGGGCTCCTGCTGGTCCATTAAGGTTGCAGCAAAGCTGGAGGCATTTATGGAAACAATGTGGAAAGCCTGGCATTTATTCTCAGAGCAGGCAGCGCTGGTGCTTTCTCCCAGTGCTCTCCTACAATGTCTTTATTCCTGTTCAAATGAGGGGGGTATTTATCTAATCATTTCCTCTGCTGGATGCTGGTGCAGGGAAACAACAGATGTTCTTGACTTTGGCATAGCGAATAGTTTAGAAAGACCTCTTGGGTGAATCAGCTGTCCAGGTCAATTTATCCACAACGCTGAGTGGGAGGAACCACTGAAAGACAGCAGAGGTGTTGTTTACTGCCCTGTGATTACCCAGCTCATTAGCACAAATCTAATTGCGAATACTCCTGGCTAAACTCAGGAGCACTTTGCTGCTTTGCTCTCTTATGCAAATTCAAGTGCATTACACACAAGAAGCAGCTATCCCCTGAATTTTCTATTTTTCTGTTTTTCTCCTATTTGGTAACTTAATTCTCTGCTAAGAAGAGTGTTATCAATTCAGACTACATTCCTTAGAAGCACCACTTTTACTCAAACAAAAGAAACTCAGAACTTAACCAGGGAGAAAGGCCTGAAAAATCCTCAAGCGGTGACCGTCAACTTTTCCTTGGTGGGTGTTGAAACCTGAATTTCTGCAACATTAGAACTTCCATAGTAGCAAAACGTTGCTGGTTTTTTCTACATGCAAAAGAAACACCGCACACCAGAGCAGGTGTGCCAAAGTCTCCCTGCTCCCATCAGCTTCAGCAGCCACAAGAAAAATTAAATGAGTGAGGACATTGCTCCATCTCAGAATTACACAGGCAGGAGAGGGGTGAACTGATTTTCTGCATTGGGAATGCTCTGGGAAGCCAAACCTGCAGTAAGGTGCTTCATTTTTATTAACAGAGATAACTAGTTACAGATTGCTACTTAAAAGGTGAGGAATACTGAGAAAGAAGGGCCTGGGACAGGGAGGATGGGGAAGATCTCTCCTGCATAGGTTTTTCACAGCGATTGAGGGGACTGGGAGATCATCAAAGAGTAAAACCCCATCTTGCAGCAAAAAGAGGGATTCTTCCAGAGACACAGATAAATTAGAAGTTCCAGAAGCTACTGAACAGCAATGCCTTAAATATGTCACACAGACAATAATGAGAGAATCTGGTCCTGAAGGAGGATGCAGAAAGGTGAATTAATAGTAATCCAAGTTCCTGGCTTCTTCAGAGACAGCTCCACAAAGCAACTTGGTCTTCTCACAGATACACTTCCCTACATCTTCTAGCACATACCAAACCTATCACCCATCAGTGGGGACCATCTGGTTAGCTAGCAGCTGGTAATTTCTCAAGTTTTCCCTATTTTTCTGTGACCCTTCCATTGGGACTGGGAAAATACAATGCATCGGGCTCA
>VZRS01011591.1:127638-143505 GCA_013398055.1 Ifrita kowaldi | reverse complement strand
GGACGGGTGTTTCATCACGTTTTATTCAAAACAGAAAAAAAAAAAACCAACTTTTCAGGATTTTCTTTGTTACATCTTGCAAAGATTCATGAGTACGCTGTTTGTCAAAGCATTTTCCAGCTCACCTAAACATCCACACAGGCTGGAATAACTCATTATTTATTTGTACACCTTTATTACTGAGGCATTATTAATAATTTTGGGGTTTGTGTATTTGCTACTGTTATGTTTACTGTTACGTGGAGAGGGAAACTGACCACAGCAATGTTTATTGGCCCAAATCTAGCTCCAGGTTTTTCTCCTTGATTATGCTTTCAAAACCCTGCTTCTGCACATCTTTCTCTCCTGTTGCATCCTAGGTCTTGAACAGCAAGTGTCAAAAACTCAGTGTCCTTTTGTAGTAGCTACTCAAATTCATTTCAGGTGAGAGAAATCTCTTTCTAAGAAGTGATCAAGGTGTATCAGGGCTGTCTGGGAATCCGACTACTTCATTAACAAACCAAATTCGTTTGGTTGCAGGTAAATCCCCTCGGTAAGATGAGGTTAGGGTTTATGCTGATTTGGGGCTATGCAAATGAACTGCATAAGCAAATCCAAAGCATTATATATAAATAGGTAGCACTTTGAAAAACTTTAAGATGCGAATCTTCAGGGTCCAGCACTGGAATCTGTGTGTGAACGAGGCAAAGGAGCGGGGGGAGGGAGGCAGGGGGAAGGGAGGTATGGGAGAATACAGAGCAAAGGAATGATTTAAACATTGGCCAAACCACTGTGTTAAGTCAGAGGTTTTCTCTGACTGGCTTCTCCCAGCATTTTATTTTGTGCTAAACATAAGGTGCCACAGTTTACATTCAATAACTCTGCCCAAGTTAGTAATTGAAATAAATACTGACTGTCCATGAACACATCCCACTAGGCAGCACAGGAGCACAAGTCAGAAGTCTCTAAGTCAGAAGTCTCTTCCTCTACAGATGTATATCACATATAAAACTTAGTGCATGAATTTCCCCAGGGAAGGAAGCACAGGGAAGTCACTCAGCAGATTTTTGCAGTCTTTCCCTGCCTGTTGCTTTGCACTGCCTGGCTACTGGGAGCAAGGTGATTGCAGAAAGACCTCCCAGGATAAATGCTGTGACTCCCTTTTCCCAGGCAGGACTAACAGCCAGCACTTGGAGGCACATAGGGTCCACTCTGCCACTGCCTGCATGGCTCCTGAGACAGGGATGTGAAAACAGGAGAGAGCTTGGTAGGAGGAAAATTTACAGGCAGCCAAAATGGCTCAGCAGTGCTCGATGGAGTAACAGCTGCTCTGATTTCCTCCCCCTTCGTACACAAATGTCTCAAACCCAGAGCTGTTCTGGGCTACAGCAGATGATACTTCTCTGAAGTATGGTAGGTCTGCTGTTGNTAAGGTTAGAAAAGACCCCAGAGATCCCTGAGTCCAACCTTGCCTTCCCTTTCCTCTCTTCCTCCCTCTCTCCCTCACACTGTGATTGAAATGGCAGCATTTAGCATCACCAGTTCAGTGCAGAGGAATTTGCAATTTTGCTGTGGAGCCAAGCTGATAATTTTGTTTGGGAGATGGGGCTCTCACTTTACATCTGGGTGCTGCTCATAAGGATCCAGTCCTTGGAGGCCTGTGGTGGGAGCGAAATGACAAAACACTTTGCCGAACAGAGAAATTGAGATGAAAGGCTCAAAAACATGACAAAAGGAATCAGAAATCGAGAGACAAGGGGGCCTCGCTCAGCAGCTTGGCAAGTGCTCTTCACCTCTGTGGGATGCAATTAAAAAGCAAGCCACACATCACCATTCAGGCCCCCAGAGGGCCTCATCTTGTTTCCTTTATTACAATGAAGAAAATGTATAACATGGTCAGGGTTTTCAGCCTGGGAGGTGTGTGAAAGCTCAATTTTATTTTTTTTTTCCCTCTGAATTCAAATGACATAAAAGTTCATGAGGTTCCCAGCGATGCTCATTAGTTAGTACGCGCAGATATGTTCTCAGGTGATGAGCAGGTGATGAGAAGCAGCAGGAAGGAGACACTGGGGAATGCAAATAAAGATGTGCCCACCTTGTGACTTTTGACTTGAGTGAGCCCAAATGAGCACTGGGGCCTGTGTCAAAAATAGGTGGTAGGGGTGGTGATGATCTCTTCTTTCCTTAAAATGAGGGAGTGAGTGGAAAATGTCAGGCAGGGCTTTTTTGATTCTTTGGGTTTCTTTGTTTGGTTTGGGTTTTTGGGTTTTTTTTTGGGGGGGGGGGTTTCCCCCTCAAACTCTGTTGAAGATATCTGGGTTTGCTCTGTGTTTTTATTTATTTATAGGCATTTCTATGGCACTCATCACCACAGTTTTTGGGCAAATCTTTCCTTTCCTGTATCGTGTAATTAAATCTATACAAAATACATGTGTTCTTGGCAGGGAAAGTTGAACTCTGCTTCTGAATGGGATTTGTGCCTTGCCATTAAACACTGCTTTTGCAATGCTGTATGTTTCCATGTCCACGTGAGTGGGAAAATAGAGTCCTCTTCAGGCTGTACCCTCACACACCTGCTGCCCTGGAGTGTGGGGTCATTGCAGCCCAGCGGCTCTTTTGGGATCTTTGGATTTGGCACCTTTCTGGGGTCTCTGAAGCATTCCACACTATTCCAGGCACCACCTGGGCTGAAAGGGCACTCACACACACTGATCCTAAATGGGGAAGTACAGATTCTTCTTGAGACCCTTTCTGAGCCTCTTTTTGAGCTTGCTGGTTTTATTACGTCTGTGTGGAACGGGCTCCTGGAGAGGCCAGGAGCCAAACCTTCAGCCTTAGGTTTGCAGGAGGAGAAGCAGCAAGTGCTGGGGAGATGCTGGGTCTTTCTGATGAGCCAGCAGCAGCATGAGCTGGCACTGGTCACCTCTCCTCTGTGTCTGGCTCATGGCCCATCCTTTAAAGGAATGTGACCTTAACCTTCACTCATGTGGAGTATTTCACGGTGAGATGTCCTCCTGGTGTCTGGTGGAACGGGCATGGGTGTCCTGCAGGGCTGGTCTGCAGGGCTGTGAGGACAAACTGACCGTGCCTCGAGGACAGTTTGCGCTGGAAGTTGGAGCCAAGGTCTGCCTGAGAACAGTCAGTTCTGTCTGAATTCAGCAGGTACCAAGGCCAGCAGAGATGACCTTCCACAGCACCCAGTGAGGGAAAACTCTGCTTTCTTACAAAAACACCAGCAGGTCTGAGCTGGCTGTGCACCAGCCCTGGTGATGGTCCTGCAGATGCTCCCTGGCTCAGGTGGGCGACCAGCCAGTGCTGCCTGGCATGGCAGTACTTGGTGGACCATATCCATACCCGGATGAACAGGGAATAATGTTTAAAAATAAGAGCTGACTCTCAGAGACTGCCTGCCTCCAGCAGAGGAGTCAGCAGCCCACCCAGGGCTGACTGACTGCCATTGACATGCCTCTTAGGCAGGAATTTGTAAGTTGTCTGGTGGTCTGAGTCCCATGGCAGTGCCAACATGAACACATTGGAGGAAATTAATCTGTCTCTTCCTTCTTTGACAGTAGTTTGTTTTGCCCATTTCAGGGGAAAAAAAAAAAAAAACCACAAAAAACCAAAAAGTGATAGCTGCACTAATTTATTGCTTGAGGATCCTGTTGTGAAGAGCCTGGGTTCTCAAAAGCAGAGTAAGCAGCTGCCCTCATGCCTGCACACACCTTGTTGCATCCTCAGTCACTTGTGAAAACCTCTGGCTGTGTTTGTGTTCCTCCTCGCATTCTGCTTTTGGCAGGCACACACGTAGCAGAGGTTTGTTCATCACCTCTCAGGCAGGACTCACATGTTTTATGGCCTGGCTGAACCAGACCTTACAGAGACACAGTTGTCCCTGGTTTATCAAGGCCACATAAGCAGAATTTGGCTCGTCAGAATCTCCAGCAATAAATAAGGGTTATTGCCTTTTTTCCTAGGTGGGGAAACCCATATGCTGATTTTCAGGAGCAAAGAACCACGATACTAATTGAATTCAGAGAATAATCATGTTTCCAGATGTTTGAGTCGTTGGGCCATGCCTTGTTGGGATTTTTTTTTTCCTTTCCTTTTAAATCTAGCGTTTTATACAAGTCAAACAAGGCGAGGTATTGCTGCTGGAATGTGAAAGGAGGCATTAACATGAGGTACCTCTCGCTGGTGCTTGCAGGCTGGATGAAAAGCCTTTTGCCAAGCATTAACAGACCAGGCAACGTTCATTTCTGTCCGGATAACAAATGGTGAGGGTATTCCAGAAGCTCTAAGTGGGTTTTGGAGCAGGTACAGGCTTCACCCTTTAGGTCTCCTGCGGCGGACCGAGGAAGGCGGCGCGACCTGAGCGCACATGAGGAGCCCGCCGGGCTGCACCAGCGGCAGCAGATGGTCCTGTTCGAGCCGTGATTAATTGTTTTCTAGTGCCACCGTGAGGACTGCCGGTCCCGGGTTTTCCTGGCGAGACGAGAGCTCCCGTGCGGCCCGAGCGCCAGCGGCCGCCCGGAGGGGGCTGCGGTGGCCGTGCCAAAATGTTCAGCGAATATCGGCACCTCTGCCAGGGCAGCCAGCCCCGCTGACCACCGCCTGCTTGTGCAGGGGGAGATTTGCCAGGAGTTTAGGCTGGCAGCATCGGCTTAAGTCAGGATGACCCAGAGTAAGTAAATGAATCGATACACGGAGCTGGCTGCATGGAGCTGCAGGTGCTGAAGGAAATCTCTGAGCCATCCGTGCCTTCTTCCAGCCTTGGAAACCGAGGAAAGAGTCTCAGTACAGCATCAGACTGCCTGCATAAACCAGGGTCTTGTCTTTTAGCTGTATGGTTCAGTGACACATCGGCTCTGCAATGGTGTACCTCACACACCGCAGTCATGCACCCAGGTCGGGTTTGTTTGTTTGTTTGTTTCTTTCTTTGTTGGTGTCATATTCAAACATCACTTAGAAGATGAAATGAAAGCTGTGTATTTCATCTCACCCTCCAGAGCTGGCCTAAACAAGTGACGGGCTTACAATCATGCCGGGATATCTGGTGTGTCTAAGAATGCCCAATGATGTTTTGGGAGGAAGCGTGCAGTAAGTTAAAAACAGGTTAAGGCACTAGTTTGGGACTCCCAGAGACCTGGCGCCAATTCCCAGCTCTGCCACAGACTCCCAGTGTGACCTGAGGCAAGCTATTTCCCTCCCAAAACACTTTCATAGTCAGAAAAGGCAAAATCCCACTTCATGTGAGTTTTGCCTTTGACTTGGTGGAGCCAGCTCCCACCCACGCATTTCAGAGCTTAAAAATTAAATGCAGGCTTAAGCACCTTGCTGAAATAGTGCCAGAACTTACCTGCATTTCAGCTTCCTACACCTAGAAGAGGAACAAAGATCACTTCCCTATTCCCACTCACTTTGCATGCCGTGGCTGAAGTCTGTTTGTCGTAGGACTGAGTGTAATTATGGGGCCACGCTGACCTGTTCCCCTGATAAACTGCAGCTCAAGCAAGAACCAGACTTGTTGGAGGCCTTGTGTTTGTCTGCCTTTCCTTGCACTCTGATGTTTTCATACCTTACCAGCCTCTTTTCACTGAGTGGGGCTTTCTCCGCTGTTAAATAGGAATAAACCGCTCACAACCCGTGTTATTGGAGAAAAATCAGTGTTTCTGCCTAGGCTAGTGCTGAGGTTTCTAGTGAGGGCCTCCTGCCTCTCCATTTTTTTCGTGGAATGGCCTGCTGTGGCAGCACACAGCTAAGTTTATATAACTGGCTCCCCCGAACAGGATATTCCTGTTGGCGAAGGGCTGTGCATTTGCTTAAACCAACAGCTGTGAGTCTCAGCAGCCCTCGGCAGGCACAAACAAGGAACCACACTGAGGGCTGAGGGCAGGAGGGATTACTGTGCTGAGCAAGAAATTGGCTCTGGCATTTCCATGCATATCGCGGATGCGCTCTACAAGGTAAACAAATGTGGCATAAAAGCATATTTGGCTATTCAAATGGCCCCGATTGTTCCTATTATGATGATGTCTCCCAGCAGGTATTCAGTAACACGCTAATTGGCTTTGCATGCATCAGGAAGAAAACTCTTCACTATCTGTTTCAGGATGGTTTCTGATGGCGTTTTCTTTTAAAGTTTTATTTATTTCTTTCCGGGGACTGTTTGAAATGAAAATAGATCCTGGCTCCTGCTGGCACGCCAGGCTGCCTGTGCCAGGGCTGATGTTGGCCTGCTGCGAGCAGGGATGGATGGAAAGGTGCCTGCAGGTCCCTCCTCCAGCTCCAGGTCCTCCTCTTGCCCTGACAGCGGATGTGCCAGTGGTGGTTTGGCTCGACCAGGCACACAGCAGTGACTCCTGAGCTGTCTCCACTTACAGCCTGAATATGCAAAGCAGTAACCAAAGACAGCCTGGGTGAGATCTGGGTTATTTAAGCCTCAGGTACATTTGCACGGCTCCAGCCTGATGGTCACAGACAGCGAGCACCACCGAGGCCCTCCAGGACATCTATCAAACTGCTCACCCTCCACACCAGGTTTTTGATTTCAGCATTGAATGCATCAAGTAGTTTGTTCAGCTCTTCTGAAGGGGAAGTTGAAAAGCCCATGGGGGAAGCAGAAAGCAAACAGGCCGTTCAGTTCAGCAGCCATCCATACGGGGGATGTGCATTAGAACAGCAAACATGATTTTTAGACATCTGACTGATAAAGTGGTGCTTAATGCTTCTCTAGTTGTGAGGATAAATTTGTTCTGGTCATGCAGCAACAGTTGGCGAGCTGAATCATAACCAGCAAGATAAACACTTGTGGCAAAGTAACCTTTGCCCCCACATTCAAGTGGATAAAGAGAATGTAATCAGTTGTTTTATTTTAGCCTTGTTGCATCTACAAAACTTCTGGGATCTGGCACAAAATTTCCCTTTCCCTGTGCTAGTTGTTTAATGTGGTTTGAGGGTTATCTTCCTGGGGAGAGTCAGACAGGTAGGTGATGTGTGAGGGTTGAAAAAGCCCAGGGTTTGTCGGCTGTGGGGTGACAGAGACGCCAGGGCCAGGCTCCTGCTTCTGCAGCTGCCATACCCTGCCAGCTGTGGCACAGGAGAGGAAACAGCAAACAGCCTTCCCTGCTCCACAGATCTCTGCTGAACTGCCTCACACGGGGCACAGCTTGGAATTCCATCACCTGGTGCTCCTTCCCCCACAGATGACAAGTTTTGTGTAGGTGATCATGCCAGCAAAGCCTGGCTCTTCACAAGCACCCCACAGCAAGCAGATGTCAGAGCCACATGAACTGAAAACTTGGACAGTACTTGGTGACAAACTCTTGTTTCAGTCCCAGCATACTCTAAGGAGCATGGAAAAAATTCAGGCCTGGTTTGCAGGAGCTGGGGATGTGGCGATACCCTGAATTTTGTACAGAGACCAGAGGCCCTGCAGCCTCTGGAGGCACAACCCATCTTTATCCGTGACCAGGGGTGCTCCTGAGAACCCAGACTGTCCTCTGGGTTAAAGCAGTGCCACAGCTACAGCAGTACAAAGCCCCAAAAACAGGGGCCTGACACTGCTCCTCTCCTGCTGCTCCACCACAGGCCTGGAAGGGTGTTCAGGGAAAATGCATTTAAAAAGAAATTGTTGGGGGGGGAGAAAAGGAAAAAAAAGGTGTGGAGGACGGAGTCTGTCAGTGTCTCAGAGTGGTCCTCTGAAGCCCTCTCATGCCACTGCAGCCAGCAGCCCAGCTTTAAAACATGCACAAAGCTGACATCTTTTTGGAAGCACGGCCCTGGCTGTTTCGGTGGCAAGAGCTGTGCATGGTCAGTGGGGCCTCGATTTTTGCCTAGGCTTGAAGGCACAGCCACCATATAAATAACCACCAAACATTTCAAAGCCTTTGAAAACATTTCGTTTAATTTAACATTTTAATGCTAGGAGTGGGCCAGGGCTTAGGTGTGGTGGTTTCACATATTTTTGGAACCTGTTTATCCGTCTTTTATTAAGACCTTAAGAAGGCAGCTCAAAATACCTCAGTGACTCCGGTGATGCTGTAATTTCTGCTTCTTTGTTTTCTGCATGTGATTAAGCTAAATTCGTGTCTCCATCTCAAGCTGCTTCCTGGAGGGACACTTAGAGGCCAGCATCACAAGGCTTTGTTTGGTTTCGATTGCTTTCAGATCGATGGCTGAGCTGGTGAGCAAAGACATGAAAACCTGTTTTGTGCCTGGCAAAGTCTTAGACTTAGCCTAACAACCTACTTCCAGCTAAATTCCGTGTTTTTTCTTCTTTTTAATGAAGAGGACAAGTGAGTAATTGCTAATAAAGTGTATCCTGTCCTCGCAGTGTTTGCTGCCCTTTCACAGACTGACATCCTTCAGCGGTGGAAAATTAGGAGTGGAAATATCATCCCAGCCAGAAAACTCTCAGCCCACATCTCATTGCAAGGACAGGGGCTTTCCCAAGTATCTCTGGCCACTTTTGCCCCATTTGCAGCAGCCTGAAGCACTTAAACATCGAGATACTTGGGGTTTTTTCCTGCCCTGTTGCTTTGCCACAACAAAATGTGAGTGACCTCAGCCCAGCTTTGCCATGTCAGCATCCATGGAGCTGTGTGATTGAAGGGATGGTGCTGTCCCACCACATCTCTGACCGGCTGCTGGAAATATGGACCAGTGTGCACAATGGGAGGCTTGTTCCTGAAGCATCAGAGCGACTTCAGGCGCTGCACAACACAGGGAAGTGTTTAAAGAAAATTCTGCTCACGTAAAGAACATGAGTCTGGAAAAAAAGTCTCCCCCTACTAAGCAGTTTTTCTGCAAATATTAGCATAGAACATGAGTATCCAGTCATTCCCCAGCCACAGAGGCTCCAACACATCACTGGCCTGGTCCCCTTTGTCCTGGTCCTGGACACAAACCACCACACAGGAATTTAAGAGTTTCAGCTGTGCTGTGCCTCATTGTTTTACAGGAAGTTATCCCAGAGCACCATGGATGTGGTGCCTCCTGCCATACACACCTTAGACTGGTTTCCATAAAATGGTAAATGGCCTTCAAGTGTCACTGAGGATGTTTTTCAACAAAATACTGAGCACTGGCTATCACCAACCCACAGAAACTTTTCCTCCTGTCTGACGAGGGATATGCACAAAACCGAGGTGCTCAAAAGCCAAGTTTATGTACTGCCCTGCTATGAACTTGGACCTTTGATTCCCTGATTCCTTTGATTCCCTAATTCCTTTGATTCCTTACCTGTGTAAAGGTTTGCCAGTAGAGTCTTTTTTTTTTTTTTTCATTTTTAAGCAATTTACATTCATTATGCTAAGTGGACAAGGCAGCTTGCAGAACCCCTTACTGTGGGTCTGTGCATCTCAGCTGGTGGGATTCTACAGGATCCAGCAGAGATTATTCTGAACAAGACCTGTCATTTACAGCTGCTGAATGAAGCAGAATGCATTTCCAGTTTTGCAGCGTTTTGCTCCCTGCATGCGTCACCACAATGAGAACAAGTGCAGATGGTCTAAACACCTTCGTACTGCATCTTTGTTTTTCAGTTTCCCCTCCCTGAGGTCCTCTTTTCTGCACCACTCCTTGGAGCAGCAGCGAGCATTCTGTGCCCCTTTGTGTCTCTCCCTCACTTTGCTCCTGAAAGTGACAGGCGAGTGAATACCTTGGGAGAAGGAGCCCTCAGCACTGCACAGTGGAGATCCTCCCCCACTGGGATGAACAGGACATTTTTCAGCTCACCAAATTGACTTCTGCAAGGGCTGTTGATTTTCTGTTGATTTTCTGTTGATTTTCTGTTGATTTTCTCCTGCCCTCTGTTGGTTTTCTTTCCTCCGACCTGCTCGTCTCTTCCCGGTCCCTAGAGCAAGAAGGCATTTAGACTTTCTCTTTCGGAGCTGCAAGCGTGGAGAAGGGAACACTACCACCTTCAGAGGGCTGGTGGAAGAGCAGCTGGAAGTGCACGTGGCTGTCTCCAAGCCTGACTGCAAGAGCTGGGATGGAAACATTCTTCTTTGCTGCTCCTTCTTCTGCTCGTGGGTGACTTTATCTGCTCCCCACACAACTTTGCACCAGATCTCTATGTCTAGGGATTTTGTAAAAAATATCCTGTTGGTTTGTTGTTGTTTGGGGGTTTTTTTTGTTGTTGTTTGTTTTTTTTTTAACTTGCTGACCTGTAAATGCACAAATTCAGTTTAAAGAGTCCGGGCTTTCCACAGAGTATTAGAACAAGCCATGAAAAAAGCCTAAGATGAAGCAGTCCAGCAGCAGCCTCATGAAAATCAGATTCCTCGTTGCAGAACTCGGTTTTCAAGGTGAAATTTCACGTTCAGCCCAGCCACTTGTTTGCTCTTGCCTGCACGGCAGAGTCTCTGCACCAGGAGGTGCTGGTCCATCACATTTCCTCTGAGCAGGGCACTCCGACTTCGTCGAGTGTTGTTTCACGCGGTTTTTATTTGAGCTGAGGCTGTAAAGAAAGAGAGAGGATCGCAGATAACATTGCATCCCTTCAGATGCTGACAGCCCCGGGGTGTGCAGCACCCAGTGATCCACCCCGAGTGCATCTGGGGTTATCCCATTTTGGTCCAGACACCACAGAAGCTTCTCACGGGCTATCAACCCTACTCATCACTCCCACTATCAAACAAAGATGATGTTCCAACGAGAGCTTCTCGCAGCACCTTTGGATAAAGGCAGAGCCATGAGGGGGTTGAATTTTGGCATGGAATGGGAGTTCCTTGCCCAGTCACAGGGGGCTGCCCCACAGCTGAGGGATGCCTGTACAGCCTGAAGGAGAGGTGCCACTAAAATCTCCTTCTGCACTGAGGTTTCTGAGAAGCCTTAGCCTCAGCCACTGCCTGTCACAATTACACAGGAGGATTGATGAGGACAAAGCATCCGGATTTGGTTTTCTCTTGCTGGCTCGGCTAAAAATCAGACTCAGTAGCAAGAGGGCTGCTAACTCTGCTTTGGAGGCAACCAAAGACATGGGTGGGTCACTTGGCTGTTAACCAAGGAAAATCAGTGCCAGTCTGGCTGCAGTGGAACGGTCCCAGTGTGGTGTCAGTGCCCCAGAGCCCCATGCCAGGAGGGATGGCCTGCTTTGGATGCTGCTGTGTGTGCATAATTGGGACACGCCTGGTCCGGGCGGGCTCGCCAAGACCCTGGTGAGGTCTGCAAATGCATTTGGCAAAATGTGTGCCAGGAGGAGATGCTGAGCCTGAATGCCCTGGAAGTTTCACCTCTTCTGGGAAATGCTTCTCTGGCTCAGGGGGCTGTGTGAAACAGCTCCCTGAGCAGCCAGAGTCAGAGGGCAGTGGGTGGCAAAGGTCAGCAAATCTTACGTTTGCTTCTTAAGAGGCGCTTCTGGAAGTTCAAGCAAACAAAATTCCTGAATGCAATGCCATTTGAATCAACAGCTTTGATATGTCAGTGCAAGGAATATATCAACATCAACCTAGAGATAATTTTGGGTGCAGAAAGATGGCTCCAGCTTCTCAGCTCCTGGATGAGAGAGCCTGATATTTCTCATGACACTCATGACTAGCTGATGACTAGACATCCAGGAGAGAGACATCTAAGAATGCACTGCCTCCCAGCTTCTGATGCCTGCTTTTTCTGGAAAGGCAAAAAACAGCTGTGCAGCAGTGACTCACCCTGGTCATTTCTCCCTGAAGGGTCAGCTGGTTGTTCTTATCACTTTGCTTCAAACACAGAGAAGGAGATTTACTCCTTCTAAGAATGAAAAATGTCATTACAGGTTCCTGTTGTCAACAGCAGTCTCTGCTTTTGTGCAACTCTGTTTTTACCAGCCAGGGCAGACCCCAAGCACGAAGGTTCCTGTCTCCTCTTCAAACAACCAAAACACTTTATACTCCTCCCTTGGAAGCGTGCAAGCCACCCCAGAGGTGAAAGAGAAACTTTTCTCTCCAGACCACAGCCGAATCAAACCCAAAAGCTGTCAGCGTGGAAGCCCTGCTTAGAATATCTGAATGCCCACATTTGCAAGGAGGTTTGTGTTCCACTTGTGCGTGGCAGGTTTTTAAGGCATGCAGTAAACCTTTTTATACACACAAACCTTCCCTCCCCTTAATGACGAGTCTCAAGCCTGAAGTCACATCACCAAGTGGCCTCAGAGACTCCTTTCCCCCATGTGAAGCACCACAGGGACACTCTGCCCCTGAGACGAGGAGCTGATGACACAGCTCAGGGACAAAGGGTGGGAGGCGGAGTGGCTCTCATGGGATGATTTCCAAATTACCAGCGCTGCTGGGAGCAAATCCCAACCTTTTTGCCAGCCAGGGTGCAGCAGGGATACACCTCAGGCATTGATCCCATCTTTTTGCAGGATGCTCAGGCTGCCACTGCAGCATCTCCTGTTCCAAGTGCACTGTGGCGATGCCTGGCAAGGACAGGAATTCGCTGCTCTAGGTCGAGCTGGCTTTTCTCAGCTCTACCAAAAAATATCCCCGTGGATTTTAAAGGATGGCTGTCTGAGGGTTGTGGTGAATGGCTTCAGCTGTTTGCTTTCCATGTACCTTGCAGAAGTCCAGAATTCAGCTTTTTGGTTCTAGGTTTGATCCTGAAGGTTCTGCATCCTGGAATTCAGTTCAACCAAGGTCCACGTTGGGCTGTGAAAGGGAGAACCTCCCAGATGGCTCCTTTTTGCTTAGTGTTTGAGCGTGTTTCAGCGTGTTGTTTAGCATATGGGGAAGGCACAACAAAACAAAACAGACCCACTGTTTCACCAGACTTATCAGAAATCTGTATCCAGGATCTATAAACAAAAAAACAGCTGAGTGTTTCACGGCGAAATATGGCAGGCGACCATGTGAGCTTGGGCTGCTGGTGCTGCCCTCATGGAAGGGCTAGCAGATGGGTGTTAGACCAGCAGGAGCAGCAGAGCTGATGCACTCTGAGGCTCAGCAATGCACAGATAAACACACAAATAAAAATCTAGCAGTGAGCAAAGAGCCCTGCTGGCCTGCTGGTCTTTGTCACTGCTGTTGTGAGTCATATGCTGATTAAATCCTCACACACATCAGTCTCTGCTCAAGGAAGCCCATGTTGAAATGCATAAAATTGATGTTCACTGCCTTTACTCTTCATAGTGGTGGCATGCCACGCTTTGCTTCTGCTCTGTCTTCTCAAAGGTGTTTGGAAGGGGAGAAGAACCTGTTTCTTATTTGCTTTTTGAAACAACCATTTCTATTTATTTAGGATCGACTCTTGAGTTTCCAAGGCTTGCAGCACCCAGCCCTCCAGCCTGTGGGCTGTGGTGGGAGCTTAGAGCAAGTTGTGCACCAGGCTTATCCCCTCCATCCTCCCTGGGTGTCAGGACTGTGCTGCCACAAGCCCTGAGGAAGGATGCTCAGCCAGCAGGGCTGATTCACCTCCTATTCCTCTCCTGGCCCAGCAGAGATTCAGCACGGGGCCTGTGTCTTGTTCTTCTTCAAACTCACCTCTCCCAGGGCATTTGGAGAGCAGTTGTGGTCTAATGCAGAGGTCCTGTAAAGCCATCAGCCCTTGCCATGGCCAGAGGCAACACAGAGGTGGTGCCTACATCTTTTTGGGGTGCAGGGATTAGCTTGTTCATGACACCCCTGTGCCAGTCACCCCAAGACAACCCCACTGTAGCAGAACAAAATGGCCCAAGCTGGTTTTCCCAAGCCTCAGCCCACCGGGAGACGTTCGCGTGTCTGTTTGTCTGCAGATCATAGGAAGACAATTTTCACACAGATTTGCACGAGCTCCCTACAAAAACTGGACCCATCCAATGACTGGTAGGGGTGGGAAGCCTTCAAGAGGAAACAACCACCAAAATACTCAGTATGGATGAGGCAGGAGACCACAAAGAGACTGCAGAACACAGATGCAGCAGCCAGACAAGCCTAAGCTTTCCTAGGAGAGGTCCAGGCTGGTTTTTTTGCAGTGCAGAACACAAAGCTGGAGAGACTTGGACAGCGCTTTCCTAGAAGGCCAGGCAGAAACCAGGCTCATCCTCCAGGAGTTCAGCACAAGCTCTGTGGTGCTGGTGGAGCCACAGTGGAGTCACAGCAGCTCGAGGCTGGCACAAGATGTGGCATCCAGGGCCGCACAAATCCGAGGAAAAGCCAAGCCAGGTATTTCACACTGCACAGTGGTAATTTAAAGGGAAGGCAACAAAGCACTTCAGGGTTCTCGCTGCTGGTGTGGCAAGCCACAGCATTTCATGTTACAGTTTTGGAAATATGGAGCAAAAGGGGTGAAGGATGGTACTGAAGGGTGACATCCTTACTTGATGCTCAAGGATGTCACTGAAAAGTCCCAGCATTCCTGTGTTTTGAGACAAAATCTCTGAATCCTGTTCCACAGCCAGGACACCAAGACAGAGAAAAGTACTAATTAATTGGATTGCAAGGCAGTGATTGGGAAGAAACCAGCCCAGCACACAAGAATAAATCAGCCCAAAAGCACATGTCATTCCCCATGTGCTTTCTTCCACTGCGACCAACACCATCTGCTTCAAAAAAAAAGGCATATGCTGCTATATTGAGACTTCTCTGAAACCCAAATTTGCTCATTTAGAGTCTTTGGGTATCTTCACCAGAGCACAATGCAGAAAGAATCCATTTTAAAGAGAAGGGCTTGCTGCAGTGTCTAACACCGAGCAGAGAAAGCCTCAGGAGCAGCTAACAGGAGCTGAAAGCTGTGAGGGGACACTTTCAAACTCGGACTGAGGGCTGCCCTTTTGAAGGGATGGGCGGTGACCCTGTAACCAGCAGCAGAGGGAAGCACAGAGTCACCGTCCCTGGACACGGTGTCAGGCAAGGAAGGAGAGCACGTTTTAACACTGCTTATTGATCCCAGCACAGCAGCAGCTGCAAAATAGCTGGTGATGAAGATCAGGGCCAGGAGACCTGTTGGTCCTCGGTTCTAAATTCGGTGGAAAGGTGATCTGTATTCAAAGCACACCCTCTCTCTTGCCTTATCTTTTAAATTTACCTTCCAGCTGAATCTCCCCTCCGGGTAACTTCGTTTTTGTTGCAGCAGAGGTACTCCAGGAATGCGTTTTCTGATGTTGTGCCTCACCACTGCCTTTAATGTCACGGCTGAGCAAAGCACCACAGAGCCATGCAGAGTGGAAAAGGCCTCGGAGATCATCGAGCCCACAGCCTGCGGCTGTCACCAGCTTGTCCCCAGCCCCGAGCACCGAATGCCACGTCCAGTCAGTCCTTGGGCACCTCCAGGGATGGGCACTCCACCACCTCCCTGGGCAGCCCCTTCCACTGTTTAATCACCCTTTCTCTGGAGAAATTCCTCCTGATGTCCAGTTTAAACCTCCCCTGGCCCAGCCTGAGGCCGTTCCCTCTCCTCCTGTCCCTGTTCCCTGGGAGCAGAACCCGACCCCCCCCGGCTGCCCCCTCCTGTCAGGGAGTTGTGCAGAGCCACAAGGTCCCCCCTGAGCCTCCTTTCCCCACACCCTCTACAATCAGATGTGGCGTTTCATTTTCATTTATTCATGTCCCGCTCAGGGTATTAGTCCTCTGGATGAGGAGACCACTTTCAACCTTTGGGATTTCATCAAGGACGCCAAGAAAGACAACCTTCCTGTTACCACTGATCACACATTCCACAACCCGGAAAAAACATCAGTGACAGGGTACTCAAGCTGGCATGGGTGTAGAGGGACAGAATCTGTGAGAGCAGGTAGAAATATAAGGCCAAGAAATGCTTCTGTATGGCAAAATGTGTAGAACGATGTTATTTTTACTGTATTTATTACACCAAGACCCTAACCCTTGGGGATTAGCAGACACCCTATCAGCAAACACATCAAAAGCCACATGAGTACCACATGTGGTACCAGAACTCAGATCTTTTCTTCAGTTTCATCTTTTAGATGTTCCGAGGGGG
>VZRS01011591.1:72522-119777 GCA_013398055.1 Ifrita kowaldi | reverse complement strand
GAAATGGGAAGGTGGGGAGGGAAAAGGGATTTTAAAAAAAAAAAAAAAAGCTGTTTATTAGCAGGTAATTAGATTACCCTAGGAATTTCCAGATGTCCTTGGTCTGGTTTTGAAAACGAAGAACCTCAAGTTGCACCAGGAGAAAACAACTCAGGAGGAAAGAGAATTAAAGCACATAAATTCTGCATTTCACATTGCTCATGCAAGGACCTTAGACCCCTTTGAAGTATGTGGTCCCACTCATAGGAACACTTGAGCATTTGCAGGAGCAGGGCACTAGTTTGTGCTATTTTCATTTCATCTGTAAAGCCAAAAATTACAAACAAAAAGCCTCAGATTTAAAAAGGCCACCTGACCGTACAATCACACAACCAGAAAGCCATTTCCAAACAAGAAACAAACTAAGAGCCTCTTCTGATTTTCTTTTTTTTTTAATGTAGGTCTTTAATGCCTTATATATCGACTTAGGAATATCGCTTTTTTTAATGTTGCTTTTTCATCTGCCTCAATGCTGATGGTGTAAATCATCAAACTATCTCCCAGGGACACATTCCCAGCTGGGTTAATGGTATATGAACCCCTTGACTAGTAAAACTCTGGTAATTTACATCAGCAGATGCTCTGGCCCTCACAATATCCTTCGTTTTTCTACTGCAGAAGGGAAATCAGGGGCTGCTTTTGTCAGCCTTCAGCACTCTGAACAGTGATTGAATCTCATTTACTCTCTGCCTTCCTTACCAGGCTCTGGCTTTGGAAAGAGGTCTCCAAGAGAAGTGGAATTTCCAAGGCTCACTGTTTCTGTTTCAGTTCCTCCTGAACCTGCCCTCCTTCAGCTTAAAGCCATTCCTTCTTCTCCTGTCCCTCCATGCCCTTGAGGAAAGTCCCTTTCCAGCCCTTCCTTTAAACCCCCTTCAGGGAAACTTGGAAAACTTTTTTTAAAAAATCAAAAAACTAAAAATTTTAAAATTCTGAAATGTAGTTATTCAGGACAAGTTATTCCCTGCTTTGGCATGAAGGTCACAGTGTCCTTAAAACTTTAAAAATAATAAAGGCCTCTTAGGAAAGGCCGATTTGGAAAGGCCCTTGGGAAAGCTACAGCATCTGAGATATCCATCAGCAAATAAAAGAACAGTTCAGTAATGGCTATTAATTTAAATTTTGGATGGGCTCAGGCATTCAGTGTGGAGGAAGGTGTCCAAAATAACACACAGGGAACAGATGCCACTGGGGATTTAGAGCTCAGTTCCAGGGTTTGAGTTTCTGTCAAGTTTTTGAAGAGAACCTCGTTTCCTAAGAAGTTGTATCAATGGCGTTGAGATATTGAGGTATGTGGTGGTCACCTATATCTCTCTATCCACCTCCACTCCCTCCACAAACCTGTTCAACAGATTTAACTGGGGCAGAGGTTTAGCACCCCGAGGAGGTTAAGTGGCCAAAGACAGATTCATCATGCTGAAGAGAAGCAGACTGTCCTGCAAACTCATCCATATGCAGTTAGAAACCAAAAAAATTCACATGAAGGGGGGGAAAAAAAAAGAGTTTTATAAACATCTCAACACAGGGAAAAGTTCTGTGAGGGCTCAGTGGACATTAAGAGCCAATAACCCACATGTAAACCATGCTGTTATTATTCCTGGCACTCAAGGGACTTCCTGGCAGGTGTTGTCACTCAAAACCCCCGTAAAGCCAATTCCTACCTACATTTTTTCCTGAATTTTCTCTTGCCATGAGTGACCAAAGCCACCAGTGCTGAGGCAATGACAAATCACTCAGCTGCCAAAAATTCACTCTGAGCGCCCCACTACCAAAAAAAGTTTTCCAGAGAACCGAAAAGGTTCTGAAGAAATCAAACCCTCGCCAAAATCCCCACGAAGACTCTGCTGTTGTTTGGGCACCGGAAAGCCCTCCAGCTTTGTGTGGAACAATGGTCAAACTCACATTTGAGCTGAGGTGCTTCGAGCGTCTCACAAAAAGCCCCACTTGGCCGGTGCCACACAGGTGATGCTTCCTCCTTCAGGTGGAAGAACAGACTGTTCATCATGTGAACAAGGTTTCCATTATGATCACAGGAGACTTGCAGGGACAAGAGGAGGTCCAACATAATGTCCTTTACACTGTCCTGGAACCAGGTGATGTGAATCACACTCCCATTTTCACGTAGGCACCACTTTCTTTTTTCAAGAGGCAGGGCCACAATGCAACGGAGAGGTGATTTGGGGGGCACCTGGGTTATTTCGAGCAGGGAGTTTGAGAAAAACATCCTTCTCGCCTCATTACGTCACTCACACCTGCAAGTCACCATGGAGACTCCATTTATTATCAGAGTGACTGCTTCAAAGGTGATCTTCAACGCTGGGTCCAGGATGGAAGAAAAGAAAGCAGATACAAGGTTTTTAATTTGCTAATACAATCAGAGAGCCGTACAGAAAACAGGCACCATGGAAACAAGCCACTGCGTTGTAGTCTACAAAAGTCTAAAAAGCAGGCAAGTTAATTTTCAGCCTCTCAGGTTATTTTCAGGCATCAAAAGGATTGTTTTCAGCCTGCTCAGGCTCAGATTTGGACAGAGAGCAGGCGAGCAGGCACTCGAAATGCAGGTTTTCATTCAGGAGCAGAGCAAAGTGCCCTCTCGGCCCGAATGTTTCTTTCCACATCCACTGCAGTAAGCCCCATTCACTGGTTTGTCAAGACCCTTTTAGCACTCTGAAATGATCTCAGGGCTGTGCAGGCTTGAGACAGCTCAGCCTGTGCCATTAGAAGGGATACAGGATTGAGGAGCACACGCTCCCGTCTACCCCCTCGGTTTTCTCTCAGCTAAAAAGGTGCGTTGGTAACTTCAGGGCTGATGGTGAGGGTGTCCTCTGAAGTGAAACAGAGTTATGGGCACCTCATTTGGTGCTGTGGCATTTCCCTGTCACTCCAGAATGGGAATCCCTCCCCCCACCCCCAACCTGCTTTTAATTGTTCAGAGATCACCAGGTGACAAGTCCTCAGAGAAGCTTCCACGTGGACGCTCCTTTTCAGGTTGTCATTTTTCAGTGAAAAAAGTGCTTTAGTGGCACGGAGAGCAGAGCAGCTCAGCCTGGAAGGATCAGGGGGACACTTCAGCAAGCATCTCCCAAGAAGCCAAGTGCTTTACTTTCATGGATGAAAGGCAGCTTTGACCTCCCTGGCTCCTAAAACTCTTGATAAACACAGCTGCTTTCCACCTTGTGGAGTGACAGACTGGTTCAGGATAACAGGAGCCTCATTTTTCCTTTCAGACAACTGGAATGTGCAACTTCTAAAGCACAAAATCCCAAGAAGATGCGACAGAAATAGTTGCTGCACATTTGTTAGTGGTGAAAGACTAATTTTGTTGCTAAATTTTCAGTATCAGCTGTTAAAAGTAGTAGATTTCCACCTCTTGCTAACTTCCACCCAAAGATAAAACTTCATAACCGAGAAAATTAATTGTTTAGAAATCCCAGCATCCTACTTTCCCCTTAATCACCAGTGTTAATAGCTGAACTTAGGTACTCCAACAAATTTATCCCAACAAAATAAACGAACCCATCCTACTGATCCACCACAGCTGTCCCAGAACGAAAGGAAATAGCAGGAAACCAACCCAGAGCAGAAGACAGGAGGAGAAAGCGCTGGCTTGTGCATCTGCTCGGTTCCACGCGCACCAGGATGGCTGCAAAACCCAACACAGTCTGGAAAAAAAAAAGGGATTTCCCTGCTTCTCCCAGCAGGACAATTTTGGCAGGCAATTTTCAGGCGCTCCCTGTCACAGCCTGTAGGGGTTTCACCGTGAAATTTCCTCCACTTTCTAAAAACTCACCCAAGGGACTCAGATGGTTTTCTCTTCTAGGCGAGCCTGGGAATCCAGGCTTGGAAACAGACTGAAACCTGCCTGGTATTTATGATTTATTCTACTCACTCCTTCCCAACCCTGGAAGAGTGAACAAGATGCCTGAGCTGTATGGTTGACATAAAAAAAATAAGGTATTTCCAGTCACATTTTCTATTCAGTCTACACTTTTAAAAAAACCACATTCTTACTAATCTGGATAATGTTAAAAAAAAAAAAAAAAAAAAACAAACAACCCCTACAATTAAGGGGTTTTATTCGGGGAAGACTTTTGCCCCTTGAAAATTTTTCACAAACACTAATAGATGCTTGAAGTAGGAGAGGGGGGGAAAGCAAGGCCACTGTGGAAGCAATGTTTTTGAAACAAACAAATGGACAGCCACCTCCATAACAATAAAGGACGTCAGGAAATCTCACAGTAAATAATCCGGGGCATCTATTTTATATGCCAGCTCAGAAAATCCTTCTTTCCAATTTACCATTGGATAAGCCAGCTAACTCTTCCTGATTCTGCAAGTTCTTTTCTTTGCCTATCAAAACCTAAGAAAGAAATAAATTTAGGCCCAATTTAATTTGTGATGACACCACTGGCAGATTTTTAAAGAGCTAACGATGTCAGACAAGCTTGCTTTGTTAATTTCTATAAGTCTGCTTAAAATATGAGGAGAAGGTGGCAGAATTCAGTGTTCAAATGGTGTTTAGGCAGCTTCCACACTTAAAAAAAGAAGAAAGGAAAAAAACAAAAGGAAGGGCAGGATATGGAAATTGAGGCTAAACCTTCATAGAAAATAAATCCCCACCGGAATGGTAAGGCTGCATGACACAAATAATTAATTTTGAGGACATGGATCAGCCAGAAGATCTTCAGTCATCCTGGGTGAGCCACCAGAACACTCAGGGCTTCAACCAGGCTGGACTCAGAAACCTCCAAAGGTGGAGACAGCACAACCTGCTCCAGGATGTGATTCGATTCTTATTTCATTACATCAATAACAATGTCTTCCATTACTCAAAAAAAGCTTAGACACCACTGAAACCTGAAAAAATTCTGTGTGAACAGTGCCTCCCCCTGCCAAGCTGCCCATGAAGTCACGGCTGCCCGTACGAAAAACTTGATCAGATTCCACCCCTTTGTGGTTCACAGATGATGGGCAAAGCCACACAACCTTTCCACTCCATCTAAAGCAGCAGCTAATAACTCTAGCAGGATTTTATCCTTCAAGCAGAACAGGGACAAGATGACACAAGCTCTGCTAGAAGCCTTCACAGGTATTTGCTGACAGCAGAGGACACGATGCTCCAGATTCTCAGGACCTGTTTCCAGGGTTCAATGTGCCACAGCTCGGTGATTCATACCCTGTGATCTGCACTGGACCTGCAGGCAGGACCACGAGCTGCTGCCAAAGAGAAATGGGACATCTCAAAAAAAAAAAAAAAAAAACAAAACCATACAGCAGCAAAAAGTGAGAAAAAAATGAAATTAGTAACAATGGCACCAATGGAGAGCTCAAGTCTTACAAACTTTTAAAGGAAAGTTATTGAAGCAGCACAATGGAGACTTATCTGCCTTTGGTTTAGCTCCAAGTGGCTGAAAAACTGCCTTTTTAACCAAAGTCTGATTCACTGTGCCCTCTTCCTTTCCAGTGGTCCAAACTCCAAGCCTACAGATCCCTCTAAGCTGTCACAGCAGTCCAGAACCACCAGCTTTCCATGCCTGCAATAAACAGGTGTCCTGTGCACGAACAGCAAAATCAGGATATTCAGAACATATCAGATAAACTTTTATGCACAAAACCAGAAGCATTAACTTGCTACCCTCAAGCTTTCAGATTTGTTGGCATGGGCACAAGGGATACAGCCAAGACTTTTAGAGTTTTCTTTCAAAAAGAAAAGAAAAAAAAAAATCAACCCTCATAATTTTTCATCTTCCTGGCCCCAAGCACAGATGTGGGGAGAAAAAATAAGCCACATCCAGTAACATCTAGATACCTAGTGCCTCTGCTCAGTGAAAGGAATTTTAAATTTGAAAAAGTAATGTATTCTCCTTGCCCCCAACTCTATTTCCCAAAACAGTAAATTTAGTTACTATCCGAAATATTAAAAAAAAAAAACCAACAAAAAACAAAGAAACAAACAAACACACAACCCCGACCCCCCCCCCACACACAAAAAATCCCAAACCAAAAAAAAAAAAAGAAAAACCCAAAAATCCCCACATCACACCAAGCATGGAAAGTTTCCTTCCAGTTCATTTAAAGCTGCAAACTTAGAAAGAGCATATCAGAGAATCTTAGAATAGAGGATGTAAATAAGAATTTAGTTCTACAAAATACCAGAATGGGAAATCTTTTCAAAACCTTCATATTCATGACTTTTTCTGAGTGAAATTAGCAGTCCTTAACACTGCTTAAACTGCTTATATCTGAGGAGCAGACTGCTGTGATCAAGCACAGGACCAAAGCCCGGCCAGACTCACACGAGTGCCTCTCCCACCCCTACACCCAGATCTCTGGGGTGCCATTTGCCCTCAGATTTACATATTCAGATTTGGGATAGCAGTCTCCATTAAGAGTCTGGCACTGCCAGGCCACACTCAAAAAGTCTGCACAACAACAGTGGCACTGCTTTGAGTTGAAATAACTTAAGCCCAGCCCCAACACTGCAAGCTACACGTACTTTTGTATGTCTATAAACCCCTCAGGGCTTCTTCAAGTGTCTCCCTTCTCCCTGCACATCACTGGTGTGTTGTTAAGACTCTCAGATCTGGGATTTCAATGCTACAGCCCCCACAGGACTCCCCAGGCTGGCAAGCATTTCCCCTTCTCTTTCCCCAAACACAGAATGAATCACTTTGCCCACTTTTTCCCCCACTTTCTTCCAGTTACCCTGCCAGCCAAGCATGCAAGACGCCTGGTCAGCTCCCTGTGACCTCTGCCTACACTTCCCTAAATGCTGATTCAATCTGGCAGCTGAGCTGCTCATTCTCCATCTCCTGAGTGTAGCTCAGCTCCCGGTTACAACATCTGAGTGTTAACCAGGAGGACAGCCAACACTGACGCTGGGGTCAGAGGTGAAGGGAGAGCAGGATTACAGCTAAGCAACCTGTATTTCCACCTGATTAAGGCCAGTGTGTAATGATGACCCCACTGCAGAAAAAAAACTGCAGCCCTTTCCAGAGCATAGGGATGCTCACAGACACACAGGACTGGGTGTTAGAAGCACCCAGGAAAAGGTAAGTGTATAGAAAACTTAAATTTGCCTCAGTGTGCTAAATGGCTTGTCTTCTCCTCACTTCCACAGTTCAACTCCAGTCAGCAACTTATCCCCACACAAACACTCCCTGACTCCCTCAGCAGCTTTTTACCCTCAGAAGGGTAAAAAGCTACAAAATTCGTGGGGTGAGATGAAGGCAGCCTTATAGGGACAGCAAAAACCACGCACACAGGCAAAGCAAATCAAGGGATTAATTCATTCACCACCTCCCATGGGCAGGCAGGTGTTCAGCCATGCCCAGGAAAGCCAGGGCTCCATCATCTGAAACACCTTGAATGTGCGTGTCCCTTGCCCTTCCTTCTTCTCCCCACCACTTCCTCTGCTGACCATGATATCATATGGTCTGGAATATCCCTTGGAGCAGCTGGGATCAGCTGTCCTGGCCTGTGTCCCCTTCCCAAATCCTTGATTACCCTCAGCCCCTGCGCTGGCAGGGCATTGTGAGGAGCAGAGAAAGGCCTTATTGTGCAAACACTGCTCAGCAATAACTAAAACAGCCCTGTGTTATCAACACTGTTTACAGCATAAATCTTAAATACACCCTCCTACTGTAATTTTCTTACCACGAGGAAAATTATCTCTATCCCAGACAAAACCAGTACACTCACCATAAAGCATAAAACTCCCAGGGAGAAGAAAAGCGACAAAAACCCAGTCCCTTACAAAATAACACTAATTGTTCCATGCAAGGTATGATGATGATGATGGTGTGACAGCCACGCAGACAGAGGATTTTTTTTCAGCTGGAACAAGTAATCTGATGACAGGCTTGCAGCTCTCTCCACCTACAAACCACAATCATGCAAATAACACCTTACCACTGAGACACCAATTTATGTAAGCACAGGCCTAATCACTTACATCTGAGGCATCCAGAAGGTATTATTAGGGCATGATAAGGCTTATTAAGGAATAACACAGCATTCTGAAGACACCACAACCTTCAGCAGTGCAGCAAGGAAACAAAACTGCAGCATCAGTGGCTTCAGTTTCAAAATCTAAACACAAAAATGGCAGAATTCTGCACTAGAAGCAGCCCCACTAGGCAAACCTATGTTTCTTGCCACCCCACCTTCCAAAGAGGTGTTCCTCTCCTCTAAAAACACCAGTTTAGTTTGTATCTGCCACCTGACAGCAAGACCACCACGTGAATCAAATGCATGGCTTCAACTCCCAGCCTCATTTTGCATCAGAATGCTTAAACAACGTGACTCTTCCCAAAAAACTGGCTATGGTCTTACCACTTCGTCAGCGAGCCTCTGTGTTCTCCTCACCTGCACTTTGATAAATCTGGAAAGCAACTGGTCCTTTCCAACCACCCTGGAGCAAAAGGAATTCTGAACTGGGAGCACAAGGCTCCCTCTCAGCCAGGAGCAGGGGATGAATTTACAAGCCTCCCCCACAGGTGGCCACAGCAAAGAATTAATTTCAGAAGTAACAGCTCTCCATCCTGCTGCCCCTGCCGGGGAGCAAAATCACCCTTCTTCATGGCCAACCGAGGTCCAGTGCTTCAGGAATGACCATTTGCCATAGATTTTGAAGGCAATGCAGGTGCACTTCAACTAGATTTAGAAAATGGCTTTTTGTCTATTCTGCCTCCTTTCTGTTTGTGTACCGGAGAGCCAGTTACTGCAAATTCTGTGAAATGTGAAAAATATGGCCATGAACGCATTTAGCAACAATTTCTTACTGCAGCTGAAAAGAAATACAGCTTTGTTACAGTCATATTTAATATATTCCAGTAGCTTCTCGTCTTAACCCTGCTGCTCTTCCAAGATTGAGTGTTCCCAGGTTCTTTCAGCTTCCCACAGGTCACAGTGTAGATTTTAGGACACTCATGGATCACAAATTACATTCACGCTCAAACGGCACAAACCCATCAGGAACAATTGTCCAAATGGACTCTGCAGCATTGCTCCAAGAGTGTCCTGCACAACCCTGCCCTTTGCCAAAGGGAAATTCAGTACTTTAACATGCAGACAGGGGAAGCAAGGAGCATGTCTGTTAGCATGAAATATGTGCTTTTAGGCAGATCACTCATTTCTCTCACTTCAAGCAACACAGAGACTCATAGAAGTAAAAGCCAAGTTACTTTTTTTTCTCTCCACCTTTAAGCAGGAGGACCTCAGTGCAGTCAGACTGCCCAAGAGTGGTGCGTGGTGTCTGTCAGGAATATGCCAAGGAACAGACTGGTTTGTTTCTTTTTACAGCCCTCATTGTTTTGTAACCTCTTTGTCCTCTCCCTCAGAAGTGGTTTTAGAACCAAAGCACCGCACAAAAAGCTACTGGATAAAAAGAAACACATAATTTCTTCGTCTTTGAAGTCTCCTTATAGATAAATGTTAGTTCTGCTCCCAAATACTCCAGCCATCTCTCATTTATACATCCAGAGTCCCACCAGAGGTTTGCCCATTCTGACTCCCCATTTGGCCCTGTCACACCACTCCATTCCTTCACCACACTTGTAACTCCCCCAGGCACTTCCTTTCACATATACTGCCAATTCCAGGTCCAGTCTCCTCATCTCAACCTCCCTACAGAGATCTCTATCCCAGGTGTTCAGCACTTTTTATTGTCCTGTTTCATATCCCACCCCAAAGTTTCATATCCTGCCCCTTTTCCTATTCGGAAATCCTGTTCTTCCATCCTCTAACAAAAGCTGGTCCCTTTGCAGCTGGCATGATTTCTTCAATAATGAAAAGAAAGGAGGGGAAAAAAAAAGGAGATTTAGAGTAAAGACAAGAGAGTGGAGGTGGGAAGAAACAAGCTTAATTCAAAAGATATAATTAAAAATATGTATCTGACTTTGACAAGACTTCGAACAATTCTACAGATACAGCCAGGCAGACATGTGGGAGACATTGCCTTATTTTTTCACCTTTGGCTGCTGCACATTTAAAGTCAAATGCTTCGCATTACAAGGACAGCAACCAACCCTTCCCCTGGGATGGCAAACAGCTGCCTGCTGGTGTTATCTGGTTACTCCTCGTCTATCACATCTAAAATCTCTTATCTCAGGCAACAAGAATTTCAAGGATGTTGCTCCTTGCCCTCAGCACCACAGAGTATTCACGTTAACGTGTTGAGCCATATAAAAATAGAAAGATACCTATTTTGAAAGACACTTTGCACACCAGGTCTCTCAGGCACAACTGCATGAGCCACACACAACACAAAACCTTAAGGACTGTCTTTAGTACCACACCTTCAGCAAATGGAAGCAGACAGAAGACAATGCTCTGTAAGTGCTCACAAAGGAACATGCCAAAGCAAAGGGATGAAGCAGAGGGAAGGATCTTCAGACTCCACCACTATCAGTTAATCCAGACTGCCACCATTATTGAAGAGCATGTATTTGTCTGTATTAGTTTCACTGCAGTTTGGACAGGAAATGCCAGAGATGCTGGTGTCTTCATGAAAATGTGCTTTGATATGAACTGGAGTTAAATTGTGTGTGTTTAACATTTACTTCTCTTGCCTAGGAGGAAAGAAGTTGAGTTCTGACAAGAACCAAGAAGTTTCACGACCCTTTTTTCCCCCCCTCAGAGGTCATTTATTCTATGGAGAACTACATGAATACAGCACTGGCACTTGGCAGTTAGAAGTCAGGAACATCAGCTACAGTCCGCAGATACAGGCATCAGCAGCACTGATCAGTCATGTATTTTGTGGTGATTGCATAGTTAAACTTTTCCCATACATCATTTAATCACAGGTGGAATAAGCCTACTTTTTTGGATGGTTCAGTGAAGCCACAAAATTTTGTAAATTGTGACTTCATAACCACATAGCTGCAGTTAGAGCTGTGTCAAAGTAATGTTTTCAAAGGACGGTGTGCTGAATACTGTTGGCATCCCAAAACAGGCAAGGAAGAACTAAAAATGTTACTGACAAAGATGTTTTCCCCACTCCCACTTTATTATTTCCATTGAACTAGAGAGGATTTTCAAGTGCAGAAATTCTAGGTTAGCTTTGTGCACAGAACTGGACTAAAGAGAAATAAAAAAAATAATTTAAAAAAAAGTGGCTGCCTCCAAAACTCTATAAAAACTAAATGACATACTCAGTGAAACCAGGGGTGACAGATCTGCCTACATTATTTGAGGACTTGGCTTTGTGTCTCTTTCATTCATTCATGCACGTTCTTGAAGTGAAGCTCAACCCAGCACTCCAAAATCAGAGCCACAGTTTGACTTCAGGAGCAATTAATCTCACATTCCTAAAAAGTTCTGTTAGTGTGAGGTAAGAACAGGGCATTTAATCAGTAAAATTGCTTGGGTTTTAGATGGATTCATCAGGCAACTCTGGACAAGGTAAATGAACCACAGCATTAAAATGCAGCTGGTACAGAGGACTTAAGAACAGACAACTACAGAATTAATATGACTTCAGAGTAACTTTTTAATCCCAATTAAAAGTGCATCATAAATAGCTTTTGTCTAAGCAGATATTCAGAAGTTTTACAACAAAGGTAAGGACTACAGTACCAAAACTTAGGAAGAAATACTTTATTTTCTTAGCTACTGTTCAGAAAGCCCTGAGGAAACTGATCCCCAAATCCCTAAGAGATCTGCAGCAGAGAAGCTGAGGGGCACTCTGTGCAGACAACTCCCGGTAGTACTTGGTAGAAAACGAGGCACAACATACCTAGGCAGCTTGCTCAGGTCACACCTCCTCAACACCACATGAATTCCATGTATTCTTCCCTTTTGGCAGCTACTACAAAGAGAGACACGATTCTCCCTGGCAAGTATCCCGCTATTGGACAGGTAACAGTTTTTGCTAGCATGTAAGGTCAGACACCTGTTGTTCATCAGAAGTCACAAAAACACTGTTTCACTGCTGGAAAAACGGGAACAGCATGACTAGTAAGGCTTCAAACACAGCAGCCATAAATCCCTCAGTCACTCAGCATACAAAGTTACAAATGAACAAAGCTACTAGCTTTTTTTTGTTTGTTTTTTTGTACAAAGAACAAGCTCAACAGACTTTAATTCAAATACATTTATAATAAGTAAACATTTCAAAATCAAAATTGGAGGGAGTGGACTGAAACACCCAGACATTCTTGCTTTACTCTCCACCCTCCCAGAGAAGGAATGGTTATTTCTTATAGCAGTTTGATCAGTACAGAAGACTCCCACAAACTAAAAGCTTTTGTCTTAGTTAGGTATTAGCTATGTAGTAAAAGTACATTCAAGAAGTCCTTGTATCAATTTGGTGTTTTTCAAGTACCTGACAGCTGGTCCTTTTACAGATAACGAACAGCCCCTTTTGGCATGCAGTGTTAAACCAAAATCCATCTCTCCCAGTTCACAGGTAAACTGAGAATCCTGTTTAGGTGAAGTCTACTAGCTGACTCAGGTATTATTAATGTTAACTTCTCTAAAATGAAAACATTATGAAAGACTTATTTCCTATTTAGCAGTATCACATCTCCTACTGATAGATTTGGGTTGTGCTGCTGATCACTTAAGACGACGTACACCTAAGAAATTTTGAAAGAATAAAATCCGAATAATTAAAATACACACTATCTGGAAAAGTATCACAGATGTATAAGAATAGAAAAAAAAAGTAAAAGGCTTTAATTCATTACATTGTTTTGTGCAGATAATATTTTTACAGACTATGGCCAATCAATAAAGAAACAAAACACAAATGTTTCAGTCTTTTTAGCTCTTTTTTCAAGACACTTGACTTGTACTTTGAGCTTAAGAAGTAGTTAATCCACTGATAAACAAACTCAGCAGAAAATAATTTCTTAGTTGTACCACTAAATCATTAAAATCATTAATATCATTATGTTGTGCAGGAGTTCAGTGCTGTACCACTAATAAGATTTTTCCTGGTTCCTGTAGAGGTAAATTTGTAATCCAGGTAATTGGACTACAACAGTAGAAAAATCAAACTATCCCCATGTTGTGTTCAGGTAACGTTGCACAGAACAGCTTTAGATTAAATTTACATTTGTTTTTATTCCTAGTATTGCAAAGATGGGCAAAATTACCTCCAAAAGTAAACATTTATTACAAAACAAAAAAAAGATTGTTAACATTTTATGATGACTAAACAAAATAGAAGATAAGTAGGCATGAAGAAGTAAGATTCAAAACTCTGTAACCAGAGCTTATTTTCAATAGAAAGTTTCGAGTGTCAATTTTTTTTGAGTTGGAATAAATTGATAGTTTGCTTCATATCTCAAGTTTTGAACTTCTCTTCCTTATAAAGTGAATAAATCCCCAAAAGTCCTTACTTAACAGAAATACCTTGAACACTACAATCTACTCAAGAGCAACAGAACACTTAATAGCTATACTATAAAAGCTGGTTCAACAAAGTTGGGAAGGTGAAATTTGATTTGACAAAGTCTCATTGCAGCAGACAAAAATGAAGCTTGCATTTTGTTTGCTGGCAGAAAAAGAATATTCAATTCACTAGAGTGCATATAACAAAACCAAACATGCAATCTATTGCTTTTAAAACTTTTACTGCAAGATAACATTAAGAGAACAGTAATTAGATATCTATAATTCTTTTTTTTTTTTCCCAAAGAGAAAATATGTAAACAGGATAATAATTTTTTGCTGTATGTATATAGCTTCTCGGATCATTTCAGGGGGACAAAGGAGGGGGTGGTGTTTCTTAATAACCAGGACACTTTTAAATGTAATGGGTTTTCATTTGATAAAAAGAAGAAAGCCAACACTGTTCTAATTCAGCATTAGACAAAAATACTGTGTTTCTTGCACTACTTTAACACAGCTGAAGAAGAAAACCCGAATATCCCTATCTTGGCATTCAGGATTACATTTGCTCAGATCTTTCAGATTTCACAAAGCTGCTATCCAGTGTTGCCATGAAATACAGACTGTAAAATCTACGTAGCACAGGCTACTTCCAAAGTCAATACTAAGTGGAAAGGAACATGAAGCAGTGCATTACACTACATTTCTGGAACTAGTACAGTAAGAGTTAAAACCTAGAAAAAGTTAACCTACAGTTTATAGAAGGAACTAATTATCTGCAGAAGCTGATTTTTTGGTTGTACATTTTTTTTTTTACACTGTGCGATTTTCTGCATCTGCTAATTTAAAACAGACATTTAAAACTTGTTGCTTTCTTTGCTTTGTTTCCTATGTTCTCCCTTCCACCCACCCCCTATATGCCATACACCAAGCATTATGAATGTAAGCCCAAATATCCTAGACAATCCAGTGAACAAAGTTAGTGTAATGCACTGGTGTGAGGTGTGAAATAGAAAAAAAATTCTCTCAGTCTTCGTCGAAGTTCTGCTGTAGAAGAAAGTTGGCAGCCAGGTTTTCATTCTTCTCGCAGGCGAAATATGCCTGTATCACAAGTCCTTCAGGAAATCCTAATGCCTTTAACTGAAGAAAAGAAACATATTTAGGAAGTGCATTTTTTATGTTAGGCTTCTTTTCACGTCTAGTGTCTCGAGATGTCACTTCAGCAATTACTGCCTTCTTGGAAATGACATTGCTGCCTAGTTCAATGCAGACTTTAGTGAGTCAAAAATAAGGTGCTGCCTCTGCCTTTCGTAAAGAGGATCCTCACTTGAAAAGGTGATTTGATTAAGTCTAATGAAGCGTCATAAAAAATTGTCACTTCTTTAGTGACACAGTATGTCTAAAACAGACCTGGGTCACAGTATTGTCAAGAAGTAACAGCACATTGCACTGCTGCAGAAAAAAAAATCCAACTTCAAACAATGCTCATTTTAAACAATTATACAAAGCTCCAAAGCACTTTTAACAAAAATTGCCTGGAACAAAAGCTCCCAGCCTGTGATCTTTAGTAGGTTGTCCAGCACGTCACATTAAGCCGTATTTTCAATTGTTTATCTTAAAAATATTAACTACACACTGCAGCCAAGACAAGTAAGCTCAGAGCAATCTGGTTTTCAGAAGTCAAGGAATTAATTAACGTCTGGAACACAGTGACAACAGGGCATGAGAACAACAGAGAAGAACTTATTATTGTGCCAAGGGCTTAGCCAGCACTTAGGGGCACTCAGAAAATGAATCCTTCTTTCAGCCAAAGGCAAGTACACTCCACTATTTCAAGATTTTTTTAAAATCCTCACAGCACCTTCAAGGCATTTCAAGTATGGGGCAGAACAAATAACTGTGAGAAACTGTGTCCTATTATCCCTCAGCAGCCATCCTTAGATTTTATTTCAAGCTCACAAACAGCATAAAGGCATCAGCTGCAATACTAAGACACTTAAATTTTCAGGTTTGTCTTTCATGGAAAGAGAAAGAAGTGTATGGATCTCTGCTGGGTTTTAGAACAGACCGTAGAGCTAAGAAAGCTCTACTGCATAAAATGGCTTTAAAAGGAAATGCAGCAGACTAGATGGCCTGTGAAGAAGTACATGGACAAATAATTTTATTAGACTAATTTCATCAATTGCCAATTTCCTCAGGATCTAGAGGAGTGACACCTATATTCAAATAGGTATCTTCTGATGATCCTTACATGAACTTTTGTTTTGCCAAACTTTTGTTTTGAAAGAACATTGTCTTTGGGGTACAAAACCACTACCACAGTATGACAAAAGTCTTGCAGTTTGCCCTGAGAAAAATCTCAGGGGCACGGCCATCCAGGCAAGTTTAGTCAGTTACACAGTAGTATTTATGAATGCAATATACCACCCCAGGGTATATTTTCATGCTTACTTTTAGAAAACAATAATTAACTAATTCTCATGGACAGACAAGTAACTGGGTAAAGTTTTGACTCCAACTAGTCTACTCAACTATGAGTGTTCTTACTTTCCAGTACTTTGCAAAGAGTGCTCATGCAGCCAGACCTTTGTACCTGGAAACCTGTCATGGCATGATCTAGAACAGTACTGGCTGAGGCTTTTGCAAGAGGAATTACTTCCTGAGTAATTCCTGAGGGAAATCCATTCCGTCATCAATTACCACAGGATGGTCTCTGATCACCTAAAACGCTCTGCCTCTTCTCAGTAAGACAGATTTAAGGTACTTTAGACTCAATTGCTATAAAGCAGGAAGAGGTATGATTTGAAACAAGGCTACGAGAGCTATGAAATGCCAAGTAGGAAAACATCAAATATGATGCAGAACTACCGAGCTAAACAAAGTTTGTTAAGTATGTCTTAAGCATGCACTGGGGTCAGCAGCCTACAGCAGCAAGAATTTCAAAGAAGAAAGGAAAATTTCAAAGAAGAAAGGAAAATTTCAAAGAAGAAAGGAAAATTTCAAAGAAGAAAGGCTCACCCTTTCTATAGCTTCTTTTTCCTGAGGTGTTACTTGAATGTAGTTCATGTGAGCATTCCCAGCATCTCCTATTCCTCCAGTGCTGGCACCATCATCACTGCCACTTAAACCTTGGCGAGACTCCAGAACTGGCTCGTTCAACATATGAATAAAATGTTCCTGGTGTTGGCTTATTTGCTGTGATGCACAGAACAGAAAAAGAAACATGTATATTTAAATAACTCATGTTTAAGCCTGCCAACAGACAAGTAGAAATATTTATTTTCAGAAAATTAAGAAGTCAAAGGAATGTGCAAAAAGTGCACAGAGAAAAAATTATTCAGTCTAACCATAAGAAACACAATTTTTATGTTTCAATTTAACTAGAGTGATCCTTTCCTCTTCCTCATGCCCTCTGCACCTCTTATGAAGTCTCAAATTTGTATCTAATATCATAGAAAATGCACTCTGTACAGCAACAACTGCTGAAAAGCCAGCAACAGAATGTTGTAACTGCTAGTAACATATCTCAGACAACATCACACTATGACTCTCTTGTAAAGCTAAATCAGAATTAACAAGCATTATATTCTTCTAAGATCCACCTGCAGTAGTTGGGGGTTTTCCCGTCCAATCTGCTGTAGCAATGCCGGCAACAGAGAAGGATTTTGCTGGATAATTTGTCTCATCTGCTGGAACTGAGGCTGATTTCGTAAAAACTCAAGTGGATGCCCTGAGAAAGGAAATCAGTGAAATAACATGTTTTTTTAAAAAGTTACTAAGAATCTTAATAAAATACATACCTACACTGTAATTGTAGACAGAAACAGGACATGAAAGTGGATAATACACCCCTCACTGCAAAACAGAAGAATTTGCTTCCTCACACTAACTCTAGCTTTAAGCAAAACTTCTTTATTCTAAGGTTAAACAAGGCGTTTCCTTTTCACCCAGTCTTAAGGTCCAACAGCCTTGTCCTTATCTCCAACACTTTCCTCTGTATGTCTCATCTCTGGTTAATCTCAGACACATCTACCCAACCCACCTTCTTGTCTCTGCATCAGCACCAGAGCTCTCCACATCCTGCCACAGGTCAGTTCTCCAGGGAGCCTTGCCTTCCCATACATCCCACACTGTTAGTAACTCAAGTGAACTCAGCAGTGCCTGAACTGCTCTGAAACATCCCTCCCCCCATTCTCTCTTCATGGATCATGTCATGTGTGCCTGCAACTACTAAATACTCTGTAATACTCTGGCCTCTTATCAGGGCTTGTATCTTGAGCACCATTCCTGCCACAGCCTAAGACAGACCTTTGCTACCCCTTCATTAGGCTCCTTTCATGTATTTATCTATCTCCCTTTAAGAGGGAGATAAATACATGATAAATACCCTTCTCTCCAGTAGGCACCAACCACTGTCAAAGGGCTGCACTGCTGAGTGAAGAGTCCTAGGTCATTTATAGGTCTCTCCAGTGCTACACTTCATGGCCTAATTTCAGGTTGCTCCCTTGATATTCCAACTTCCGTGTGGTAAATATATTAATATAGTCATAGTGGACAGTGCGCAGTCAGCCACAGAGTAGATAGCCAGAGGTCAAGTGAGAGAAAACACAACCCCAACCATATCTGAGCTCTTGCACTTAAGTCCAGAATACTAAATTAAAGAAGCTGTGCAAGTTCACTGCATTTTTGAAAAACTCATGCTTCATTACACATGACATACAACAAGCCACTTGTTCCAAGAAAGTACTGCACCTGGAATTTCCACATTAACAGCTCTTACCCAATTCCTTTTGAGCAGCCCACAAGCAACTGGAACTTAAAACTGACTGAAAAAGAGATTGATTAAGTGCACACTGTTTATCACATCTTCTCAAACACAGCCTTTCTTACCTCCTAGTGAGCTAGCAGTCGTAGGTATAGTTGCTACTGCTGCTGCCACTGCTGAAGACTGAGATGCACCAGTGCTTGGTGGTTGAGGGGGTTCAGCCACAGCCTGATTATCTCCAGGTATACCCTAAAGCCACAGTTCACATCATTACCCACAGAAATGTTTCAACTTCATGCAGTATTTGGGTTTCAGAATGAAGGAAAAACCAAAACAAACAACCAACCAACCTTAATGCTTTCACTGCAAATACAAGGCAAGATCCTGTGAGTTATGCCTTTACTGACAGAGAACACCATGAAAAGATTAATTTTATTTTTTGGCAGGAAAAATCTGTGGTTTTTATAGAAAGGCAGTAAAGCATGCACTGCACCACTTTAAAACACACTTCGCCTGGTAAAAAATACTTCCTTTGAATCCTGTTTGAAGATATTTGATACGAGTGAAAAAGTTAAAACTAAATATACTGTTACAATATGTTATACTGTTATGTGAAAGAGGTGACATTGCAGCAACAAATTGCAATACACAATGCTAACTAAGATCAACAATGCCATACAACTGGCACGAAACTGAGAAGAGATACAAGAACGCAGCTTTTGGGACCTCTTTCCTCAATGAAAAGCTGTCATTTACTGTATCTTAAAAGTGAAAAGGTCTGTATGTCACCCAGCTTTAGCAGTTTTCAAAAAAAAAAAGTTAACTTGCCTTTTATTTTCTACCTGCAAGCAACTTTGTATAGGACCTGGTTGATGTGGGGGCTGAAATGGATAAAGCTAAAATACAGTATTATAATAAACTAGAATGTAGGTTATACAACCATGATACCTCACTGCACAACTTTTCTCCTGCATGGAAATCCTTCAAGCTTCCTACCCTAACCCTGCCTTCCTCACTGTCACTGAACTCCTGCACCAAGTTTGTCCTCTCAATCTACCTCCCTGAAGCCTGGAAACTTAAACTCATGGGAGAGACACCAAGAATATTACAACAAGCCCTGCTGGAACAGCCCAGAGAAGTTACCCGAATGAGGGTCACCCTTCTGTTTGGGAACCACAAACCAGAAGGAACTGGGTGGGTGGAAATATTACACAACTACAGGGTAACCAGACAATGAAGAGGTTTGTCAAGCCTACCACAAAAATCACTGGTAGGTAATGTAGATTAGAAGTCCTGCTGTAACGTGACCTTCACATGCTATGTTCATCATTACATCTGAACAAAAAGGACAAATATACAGCTAATACAGAGGGCACATCTAGAAAGGGAGAACTGGACAGTGCTTCAAGCAATGCTTTGCCTTACCTGTTTATTAAGAATCACATCAAGATATAAATCACCTAATCATCAACTGCATGTTTAAGCCACTCAGGGGAATAAATGCAACATTTCCCTGTCACACACTTCATTACCTTCACATGGCTCAATGAGCTTGCTACACATCCCTCCCTCCACTGAGGGGGAGAAGAATTCCATTCATGGTATCATTCTGAGGCAACGCTCCCTTATCAGTGGCTTACAGAGCACTGATTAAATACCTTTTCCCATAAAAAAAAAAAAAAATTCTGGCAACGCAGGCATAATGTAACAACTTGGGTTACTCTTATGAAATTACTAGCTGATTTCACCTATTCACAGGCCTATATCATCACTGCAATCCGTGTCCAGATCAAACAACGTGCGCTTGTTTAAACTTTTCAGTTTGCTCTTGAATGGAAGGACTATGTAAACTCGTTCAAACAAATTTACTTAGAAATTATTTGTCATCTTGAACATCATCTTGACTCTTGAATCCAAGCTTGAAGTGTCACTCTCCAGATAATAGAAACTGTGTACAGTTGTACTCAGACAATGCCAGTGAGGCGTGTGGACCTTGTTCATGCAGCTACACGACAGAATAAAGCATGGTATTAAACCACACACAAGTCCCTCTGAATGCAAACACTGCTTGGACAGCAAAAAAAAGGCCACTGCTGCCTTATGGTGGATGAAACAATTGTTTACTGTTTAACTGAGCAGTACAGTGGTTTTTAGCTGACATTGCTCTCCGCAGGGCAATAATCACATCAGGTCCAGCTTCTGCACAGAATAGAGAACAAAATAGTTCCAGCTGGGAGGTACTTACAGTGACCATCTAGTCCCACTGACTAACTGATTCATGGCTGACCAAAAATTAAAGCCTGCCAAGGGCATTGTCCAAATGCCTCTGAAACACTGACAGGCACAGGACATTGACCACCTCTCTGGGAATTATGCTCAGTGTCTGACTATACTCACACTAAAGAAATGTTTCCTAAAAATATCCAAACTAAGAGGCTGCTTATTGAAGAGATGACAGAACTCCCTCCTAGTTAGGAGTTAGGAAATCCTTGGCTCAAAGGGAGATCTGAACGTAAATGCCTCCAAAGTCTGGGGCTTAGAAAAATAAAGAGCATCTTTTGCAACTGAGACCTCCTTCCATGACCACAGGTCATGGACACGGAATTACATCTACATCTTCAATGATGAAGCCATGAAAAGTGAAGAGCTTGCCACCTGAACCATGGACAACAAGCAGAATCTTCAGGGCTCATCTGAGGAACAGTTGTGCTTTAATTACAGTGTAAGTCCTTTCCAACACCTTACAGGTACCTTTGGTGTACTGGTTCTTCAAACACTTACAGATCTCAACATCCTAATCTGCAGATTTTATAAAAGATAGTGCTGATGATAGTTTGGAGGCAGGTAATGTAGAGAGGTCCAAGAACAGTATAAGCAACAGATCAGATCAACAGTAACTAGAAAGAACCTTTTTTTGATGCAGCAGTAGAGCAAGCAACATCTTCAAACCCCAGCAGAACCAGAACAGTTAGAAAGACCATTTACAGCAAAAGGATTGTTCTAGAAGGACAGCAAAAAGTCTGACATCTAGTATGGTCTCCAAGAGCAAGACCATTCCTCCCTACTCCCTTTTCCAGAAGGAAGAAGAAGAAGAAGAAGAAAAAGAAAAGGTATTTCTAGTGAGGGATAATATGAAACATAAAGGGACATCTTATGTAACAGAAGGACCCCCATTTTTTATACAGGACCTTCTGAAGGACTGGAAATGAACTGCTCATACCAGTCAATGTGACAGATGGCAGATGTGACAAGTAACTCCATCACAGGGATACTTTATGTCTATTCTGGAGCTCCTGAACAGAAATAATCTAGAGGAGGGAAATGCCAGACTGAGCGTACAAGAATTACATGCACAGCAGGCCCAACACTCACGGGAGGCACTGAATTCATGGTGTATTTACAGACTAGATGAACAGTAAAACCAACATTTTGACAGCATGAAAAACAAACGTTTGAGCTGGCAGACTTATGACAGAGTTGGGAGTTACTGCATTCACCCTTGCTTGGCCTAATGCTAGTTGGGAATTGAACTTTTTACATTCTTGTATTCAAAATATTTGTTGTCAGTTTAAAATCCGAAGATTACAAAATCTTGGAAACACTAATGTAAGTGGGAAGCACGCCAGCGACTTGTAGTTGTATCTCCTGAAGGAAAACTTCATTAACAAAATTGAAGTTTTATAACAGGAGGGTAAAGATGCCAGATTTCTTATCAATCAATCAGAAGTTCAACCCACATGTATTTTGCAAGGATTAGGTCAAGATATCTGGTTGCCAGATGTTAATAAAGTTCAGATCTCCTAAAAGGAAAAACCATATCAGGGAAAAAGTGGTATGTCAGAGTGAAAATTAAATGTACTGGAAATACTGATTAAGCAACAAAATCATAGACAGATTCTGTGGTGGTTACAATTCACCTGTCAGATTAAGGTATACAATGAGAAATAATCCAAAAAGCCCCAGAACAACTCACACGGTTTTCATTAAAGTGAAATTACTCTTCTATTTCCTCTCATGCCAATGAAGTTCGTTTAACCCTTCAAGCTTTATTTATCAAATGAAAATTGTTTCTTCTCTAAAACACTGCTGAAATGGAAACACCAGTTAAATTCAGCACAGTTAAAAAAAAAAAAAAGCCTCTCAAGACTTTCTGTTTGGAAAGTGTATTAAGAACACTGTGCACTATTAGCAAAAACAGTGAACTGGAACTTAAAGAATGGTGCTGTTATAGATACTAGTGCAAAAGTACAACTGATCAGCTAATGCTGTCACTAAGAGGTGACACAAAATCACTGAGCCAGCCATTGGCAGTTAAAGCTATCACTGTAACTGGACACACTTTACATACAAATCCATATGAATCAACAAAAAATGAAAGCAAAGCAGTGGTAGAGGTGGTTGGGGATTACTTCACTGTTTCCTGTAACAGATCACGTCTGTCAAAATTTCAAATCTCGTCTTTCCAGGTGGCGAACGTCACTCTCAGGGACTGAATAATGCTCAAAGTGACACCAAAATTGAAGTGAAAGGTATTATGCGGGAAACAAAAACTGAAGGAACAGGGTGTAGGCAAGGTACGTGCTCACCATCAGAAGGTATTCCACCGCTCTGTCAGGATTGTTGAAGCTGGCCCTCAGCGCCGCTATCACCTGCTCTCGCTCGTAGCCCATGGACATGATCTCAGTCACCATGTTCTCATAGGACTGACCTGTCACTAGAAGTCACAGGACCACCATTTTAAGGGAAGAAGATGAAAATAATCACACACAAAAAAAAACGTTTCAATGGATAAGTATAATTTCTACCCAAATTTCAGTCGTTCATCGAAGAGTACTTCCTATTAAACATGCCATGGTTCTGTAGTTTTAATTCCAAATATATTCAGTGGTTTCATTATGAATTTGATTGGAAATAGTGGAGGATAATGAAGAAAATGTAAACTTGTACTGACAAAAGCAGCACTTGTGATACTTCTGTACTTGTAATTGAAATGATGTTCTCTCTTCAGGTTTTCATTTAAGGTCAAGGGCATCCTCACAGCTAATATTCAATTCCTGGTGTAATCAAGAGAAGTCTCCTGCAGCTTACATTTGGAAATCAAAACTTTCAAGGCAGAAATCTGCCTGTCAAATTGTTAGCCATTGAGGATTTTCCAAATAAAGACTTCTTCCTATGCTGTTGTTAGATAGACAACAATTAGTGATGACCATTATATTGCTATATATTGCTACGTGCTGGTGGTGATGATCCAAGTAATTTAATCAACTTAACGTGGACCAACTGAAAGCAGACAGAAGACTTAAAAGTTGTATCTAGGAAAGTCACTCAAGACTTCAATGAGGGTTCAGGAGGCCAAGTTATCTCATTTAATCCTTATCTCACTCAATTTAACATTTGAGTAGACATCCATCACATCAAATCCCCCACCTCTTACAGCAAAAATGGATGAAAACTGTCCCACAACTGCAGCAATAAAGAAAAAAGGTACACACACGATATACGGAGCAATTTAAGGGCAACTGATCACTACACTAATCTCATTGTGAGGAAAATTATTATCTCTTTTCATAATCCATTTAATTTTGCTGCCTTAAAAGCAGACAGCAGGTATAACAATTTAAAAAAAGGTAACTATTCTATTGTACATTGTAATTGGGCAAATCTTAAAGTTTATCTTCCTGGGGGGTGGAAAAAATACAAACAAACCCAGGCATTACAATACCATCTCCTTCCTTGGATAAAGGTATTCCTGATCTCAGTGAAATCCTACTACTGACTGACTCTGCAACTAGCAAGTCAGTGACAGGAGAGTTAAATAATTAACAGTCGTCATAAAAAACAACTGATTAATAATTAAAAAAAAAAAAACAAAAACAGAGGAAACAAATACAAGAGCTACTCTGTTAAGACAAGTAAGTCATAATTAAAAGAACCGAAGAAAACATGAAGTTTTATTCCCTAAGGGAGAAGCTGTTTAACTCAAGCCAACATTAATACCCCACTGCCTGTTTCTTAACATGTGCTTGTAAATAACCAGTGGGTGTATGACTTAGGGCAGTACACTCAAGAACAAACAATAAAACAGCCCTAGCCCAAGGCTACTTGTGCATTATCCATAAATAAAGGATTTAAAAACCTTGACTAATTTGAGTATTTATTATTTGGGCTTCAAAGTAATAGTGCCAACCCAATTGTAAGGAATGGTAAGTTCTTCATGTCTTCATACAGAACTACAAAAACTACAAAATGATTCATTTTACATCTACCTGCATTTTTTCAGACATTAAAAAAAAAAAATCACCTAAACTCTGCTCTAAATATATATACTTCTATATATATCTTAAAAGAAGCAAAAAGGTCAAGCCAACAATTGTCCCAACACAATGATTTTGCTAAACTTCTGCTCACATTCTTCCTGACACAGCACTAGTTTACCCTTACTACTCCTAAGAAACTAACCAAGCAGACAGAACGCCTGTTGATGTAATTAGTTACTACTTGAACACTTCTGTATTGCTTTTTCAATATAAGCAAGGTAGAGACTAGAATAGTATGAGAGATTTGATAGAGGAAAAAGATGCAGAAAGGCTGGCTTGCTCTGCACTGGCTGCTACCTAAGGCAGAATTAAAAGCCAAAGGAGGAAAAGAGAACTGCAGAAAATGTAGGTGCATGTACTCCACACAGACTAGTTAACAAGCTGAGCAAAAGTGAGATCAACAATAATAATTCAGCAATGTCATGATACAGAGTCAGGCCTATCTGTACCTAGTGCTTAGAGGAAATGTTTGAGGTCAATGCTGAATTGATTCTGCTCTTTGCTTTTGTCTTTCAAATAACATTTTAAAGCTGGATTAACTCTCAAATCCAGTTCATCACATTCCCCACAATAATTCTCGTCCTATGCCCTAAAGAAATTTTAGGCTGCTCCTGTGAAAGATGTGGTTGCACAAGAACTGCAAGATGTGCAGATCTTCAAGTAGCACACAAAGCCACATCATTTTTCAGCATTTAACTGAAAACAGCAGCAAATCATAGAAACCAATCCCTGTTTCTAAAGCAAAGTCAATTAATTTCAGACAATGCAATTCAGAAGCCACAGTTAGAATATTTGTAGGACCCAGCTTAGGATGGGAAGACATACTCCATCAATTTGTGCAAGCACATTCCCTCCAGGACAGTTTTTAAAGAAAAAGAACCACAAAGTTCATGCCTACAGCCCTTGAAAATTTTTTGGCTGACAGCATTTACAGTATGCTCACCCAGAAAATCACACTCAGTATCTGTTATTTCCAAACACATTAGGGACACATGGGTTTTACTCCATCAGACACCAACCAAAGAACTCCCCTACAAAATGGATAGTGAGGTCATGGTCTTGAAATGGGATTTTTTGCTTTTTTTTCCAATTTTGAAGGGAGTTGAATCAAGACCACCAGCTTCATCTAACTTACTAATCAACACTGTTAACACGAGTGTTTGTGATGACCTCATCTTGGCCACTGAGATATTATGAATGGTTAAGGAAGCACCCTTGGTAGCAGCAATCAGTTCAGCCACTTTAGCTCTGTTACAGTTTTGTCTCCTGCAGTATCCATCAGTTATTTCAGATCATACAATCTAAAACAGTATGTCACACCTAAGACCTAAACTGCAGCTGGACAGACTAAACCTAGTAGCTACCACTAATTCATGTAAAACATTACTGCTGCTTCTAAATCACCCTGGGCTGCTTAATCACAGCACCTGCTTCCAACATATCCACACAAAAATGTAAGTGAAACTTTTTACTTGGTTTAACTCCTTGTACCAAATTGCAGCTCCATATTTAAAGATAAAAGACAGAATAAAAACCCCACCTCCCCCTTATTTCTGTGCCTAAACTTGTTACACTCCAAAACAACACAAAAATTTCAGGAGGAGTAAGGAGTTGTGGGTTTGTCTATTAATTTCCTAGGTACCCAAATCAGCATAAATGAGGGGCAGACCTTCCTATTGTCTTTATTCCGTCTATTCCACTGAGAAACAAAGATTACTTAAACTGTCAAAATAAAAATAAGTTGACTGTAAATACATGGAGGCATTCACTTCTCAGCCCAGATAGCAGCAGATCTGGTGAATTTATCTAATCTAAATGTGTCAAAAAGCAAAGCACTTTCAAAGCTGGAACAAGTGAATAATAAAGGCAGCCATTTTATCAGACCTGCACTCTGTGAAAAGCACACACATGTTTACATCCAGCCTTCTATTCAAGCTACTTCAAAGTGAATAGTTAGAAGAGAAATTAAGGCAAATGGGGAAAAAAAGTAGGGATGACAAGGAACTTCCTTTTACACCATAAAAATATACGAAGGGAAATATTCTTCAGTAAAGTAGTTCTCAATGCTGGTCGCAAAGTATCAAATTCGGGTCTCAGAGAAGAGCACTTTGATTATAACTTTAACAATGACAGATACAGAAGGAAATGCCAACATCTGCTAATCCGTCGTGTTTCTGCTGCACCAAAATAATGTCTACATTAAAAAACTCTCCACTTACCAAGTGCACTTATAGCATCCTCAAAAAGATTTGATCGAGATGTATCACCTGTTGTACTGTAAGACGAAGACAAGTGCAATGGTAATTACAAAACTTTGGAAAACTTCCTGTTTTTCAAAAAAAAAAAAAAGAAGGAAAAAAAAGCAGCAGCAGCTGTAACTCTAATAGCCCCTTTTGTTTCTAAAAAACCAACAAAGCTTTCCAAAGAGCTCTCTTTTCGTCCTATAGTGAGAACAGATTTTACAAACTTACAATGCTAGCATTTTTAACACAAGGCCAACCTTCCCCCGCTACCCCCCAGAAGTTTGGCTCTTGCCCATCTGCTCAAGGATTAGCCATCTGCTTGCTTGAATGCTTTAAAGGGTGGGAGAACAAGGTGGATTTTCAAAAGCACACAGCAGTCTCACTAACTGCTTCCCCACAGTCACCAGTTTGACCTCAATGAGGACCCAAGGAGGTCGGTGGCAAGCACTTATTAAAATCTCAGTATACTACTTTCCCAGGAATATAAACTGCTAACATTTGCAATTACTCCATCTCAAGTTATCAAAGTGGCTAAATTACAGGATTAAAGGCACACCTCCATGAGCAGCAAGGAACACAGAGGCGCAACACTGGGCAGAGGAATACCAGTTTTAATCAGCTACAACCAAGGGTGCCCCGTTCCCAGGGCTGCAAATTAAAGCATCAGCCCCTTGGTTTCAGGGTGATATCCAGGGTGGGTCAACAGGACTCCTTCAAGGGCATTACAGCCTCCAGGGTGGTGCAACTCACCATGGGGCACCAGGAAAAAGTTTTGGGGGAAATCTAGAGCAAGAATCAAAGGCAGGGAAAGGAAAAGCACCAAGGCACCATGCAGATGAAAAGCACAGGTTAAGGGAGCAAAAAGAGGAGAAAAAGGGTCAGTCATAGGTAAGAAACACTTGCCTGGCCACGCTCTGCACCTCACCACCAGTCCATCCCATCTTTTTATTAAATTCTACTTCTAAAATTTCTCATGATGCAGGGGGTGTGCGCGTGCGCGTCTGTCTCTCTATTCTACGTGCACGTGTGTATATGGAATTCCAAGTGTTCACAGGGACAGGGGACTCTGAGTTAGGGGGATCCAGACACCTGTGGAGCCAGCAACTGCTCACACCAGACACTGTGGATGTCTGAAGGCCAAGGACTGCAGCCAGCTCCTGGGTGAGCCCTTTGTGCGTGTGCATGTACAGGCAAAGGGAATCTGAGTATCAGGGTTGCAGGGCTCACGCAGTCCCCATGCCCAGGCACCAAAACCTTGCCAAACTCTAAGTGCCAGTTATCAAAACAGAAATTCGTATTTTTCATTTGTATTTTGTACATATTCATTTTGCAGCAGTGGGCTTTGCCCTAAATAGCCAGGAGGGAAGAGGAGGTGGCTGATGTATCTTGCAAGAGTGATGGGTTTTTCCCTGCCTGAGCTGACCTAAGAAGCCAGACATATAGGAATACATATATTGTGTGCATATTTTGGGAATACAAGCTCAGTCTTGCTAACGTGATAGACTTGAGGACATGGGGCTGCAGGAGCCTCACATTTATCAGGCTACCAGAGTTGGCAACTCCTACCAGCAAGTGAAAAGATCATCAGATTGATCTGAATGTTTCCAGAAGACGCCACTAAAAAGCCAACACGGCACTTACAGAGATCTCTGTAAGATCTATGCAAGAAATAATTTGTTCCAACAAGAATGCTTCGCTAGGATGTGTCAGTAGTAAGATTTACAATGAAAAAAAGATCAAAGGCAAAGCAGGGGCGCCAGCTGGCCTGGCCTTGGGTCAATAAATCTTGCCTTAGCAATTTAACTTCTAAAGCAAATCAGAAGGAAACAGTACTCACTGAAATCAAGGCAGGTGATAACTTCAATGTATATGCTAAATTATTTTGTTCCTCCCTGTTAAATATGTACACTGAGGCTCCCTTACTGCAGTTTTTTTTAATAAAACTGCAATCTGTACATTAAAAGCATGGAAAACACTATGTCAGTATGAAAGACTGATCTTTGAACCTACTGGACAAACTGAGCATTAAAAAAAAGGAAAAAAACCCACCCATTAATATTTTTTAAAAACTAAGTTACTTTGACTGATAAATCAAACTTCATTTGTGTTTCATTTCTAAGAGATACTAATTTCTCAGAAATGCAAAATTAAATCATCAATTTGTATATTTAGTGCAAGAAATTTGTGATGAGTTTTTCAAGACATTAGGCAATTCCAAGTTTCACTTCGTTATCATCAAATCAGTATTCGATGGTGTTTAAATACAATCACTTAAAAATATTGCCTTGTGCACCACTATTCCCAGAAATAACACACAAATAATTAAAAACCAGCTTATGAAAAATGAAGATTTGATGCTATGCAGCACTTCAAGGGCCATTAAATTCCAGTTAACAACACTTGAATCCCATGCAGTACTTAAGCAACTTAAAGGAAGCAAAAAAAAGGCAACAGCAAACAACAGGGATGAAACCTTCAACTTCCATTTGATTTTCTCAGTTGTAGAGAATTGACTTGAAAAGTTTTTCCAGGTCCCACAATTACCTGCATATGGGCCAAGGAACATTCAGAAAAAATAAACTTGTAGCTTTAAGGCATTACATGATTAAGAGCAATACCACATCCTACATTTTCGAAGAAAAAGCTCTTTCCAGAAATTAAGAGACTCATACAGCAATAAAGAACTTAGGGTACAAATCTGACCAACATGATCTAAAACACAATCAGAGGTTTATGAGCAGGACTGGACACGTTCCTCTTAAGACTTCAAGAGCTTTTCGAGCAGCAGAGCCCCATTGCAGGTGAATATCCTCAGTCTGAAAAGAAATTTGCATGATAGCAACTGTGAAATGCCTAACAGGAGCGAGCACAAGTCTTGTGTCATTTAACTCTGCCCTCCCCACAGATTTATTCCCAAGCCCACACTTGCCACAGGAAAAGGCATAAGCAAGGAGGGGTGCTTCTTACAATCAGTAATATTATACTTGAGTCAGAGGCTGAAATTACAGTTAAGAAAGAATAAAAAATTATATAGAATGGAGAGAATGACCGGAACTGGAAGCAACAGAAATGGACAGAAATGGGAACCCATTTTTGGAGGCTTATTCATACCTGTCAATTGATGATGGACTGACAGCAGCTGGTGCCTCAGGTGGTTTTTCTTCTGGCTTCTCCTCTTTCGGAGCACTCACAGGTGCAGGTTCACAAGCCACTGCATCTGGTGCTGGTGGTGGAGGGACAGGAGCTGGCACAGAGGCAGCAACAGGGATTGGTGCAGCAACTGCTGTGGGAGCTGCAGTTGTTGAGCCAACAGTGGAAGTGGCATTTGACGGCTGAGTCGCTCCAGCTGCTGCTTTGGGCTACGGGAGGACAACAGAGTTCAGGCACAGCACAAAGCTCATAAATCCAAGCTCTCTACAGGAAACACACTAAGTTCTGTTAGGACCATTTGTGTTTGATATTGCTGCCTCAACATCCAAGCACAACATTAAAACATTGCAAGATATTAAATCTCTAATGCCCTTCTCTGTGTTTAAACAAGCAACTGAGAGCGTCACTGGAGTACTTACACACCTGAGCAGTCACACTCTGAGGATAAAGCGAAATGCAAAGATCTAAATATTTACAGACCACAATATTCTAAATATGAAAACAATCCTGTGTTTTACAAAAGCACGTTTTCCAAAAGAAACCAAGCAAGCTGCCAAAAAACCATCTGCAGAACAAGCATAAGCTTTTCTCACCACTCAGATCTGGAAAAAAGTGATTAAGACAGAAATCACGTTTCATTATGAATGCTGTTTGCTGGAAAACAAGATGTGAAGAAAAATTAAACTTCACCTGCTACATGTTTTAGTTATGCAATCTTTGCATTCAAAGCACTGCCAATAACATCTCAAATACCTCAGTTCTGAAGTGAGCACCAAGGATAGAGCAGAATGAAGGACTACCAAACTCACAGCAGAAAATTTAGAGTGGATAATACTTGTACGTAACTGCGAAATAAAATTCATATCTCTAACATTAATTTTTCTTGGGTGCAGTATTAATCCCATTGTACAGAAATAGCGCCAAGGGCTGACAAAACTGACCCCAATCTTTGCCTTTCCAAGAGAAATAGCTGAACTTTAGGAAAACTACTTATTCAAGCTGCACCACTTTCAGACAACGTTTGCTGGAAGCAGGAAGCATCTACCTCCTCCTTCTGTCTGCAAGGAGAGGTAAGGTTAAGAATGAATAGCTTCCAGTGCGATGGGCACAGCAAATAACATTTTAATAAGCACTCCAAGAAAAACACTGACACAGTCGGAATGCAAGGGAGGTTATTTTCTGCTGGATTCCTAAACCCGTAATGCAACAACGTCTGAGCATCAGACAAAGTTAGCAGTCTGTGCCTACGTGACTGGGCATGCCTTACCCACAACAGAATCAGGAAAGGGCAGCTGAGCTTCAAGACTAGCAAAAATATTGTAAGACTGAAGAAATACCCGAACTACAGGTCCTTTAATGTCAGAATATGCTGAATTTAGCAGTTCTTCATGGAGATCTGTGTTTAGAATCATAGAATTGTTGAGGAGACCTCTCAGATGACTGAATCTAACCCAGCACTGCCACACTCACCACTAAACCGTGTCCCTAAGTGCCACAGCCACACATTTCTTGAAAACTTCCAGGAGGGGCAATTGCACAACTTCACTGGAGTCTTCTATCAACAAAATGAAAAACTGGACTCTTGACACCTCATCTGCACCTGTTTTCTTGTACTGATAAACGCCTCTGTGGCAAACCACAGACGAGAAAGCTGTTCAGTCAGGAAGACAGCAACAACAGTTATCTTTAACAAGCCCAGATGTTTAATTATGTTTAGTAATACCAGATAGAAATAACAGAATATATGTTTTCTTTGTCAGGAGGAGGAATTCTAGCTTCAAAATTAATTTCCTATTCCAAAACAGAGATTAAGCCAGTTTTATTCAGATCGCAATGGTCCGGAATGCCTGGAAAACCAGTGGCTTGATTCCTGGAAGCAGCTTGACAAGTGGTTCAGAGAAGAAATACTTCAAACACGTGTCACAGTCATTCCCTGCAAATTGCACTTGCAGTCTTTCAAAACCCACAGGTTTGTTTACTGCCAGATGCATCCTGTCTCTATTGGTTTATGCTGTTGAGCTCGACAAAAGAAAAAGCCATGAACTATGAAAAGCAACATGGCAAGGCTGGAAGAGTCCCATACAGAGGATTTAACAACAAACTACCTGGGTTGCCTTCTTCCTTTTAATAATAAAAGGGAAAAAATAACAGGGAGACAAGAAAAAAATCAACAGTAAAATCAGTCATTAGCAATTTTTTTTTCTTTAATACAAATATTCAGCACAGAACAGCAGCAAAAATCAGCCTAGGCAAACCAGGACTGTGAAGCAGTACTTTTTATCTATTCACACAAGCACTTTACTGTTGACCAAAACTTGCATATGATGGGCAAATACAATCACTCATCACAAGAAAAAACAGAATTAAACTAATGAAGCTTCCTATTCAAAAGTAACAATTACTCACTTTCGTCACCATAACCACCACAAAGTTCTTCTCATCTATCTTGTATTCTTTAAGAGCAGTTTCATCATTAAGGATTTTACCTGGGAAATTAAACAGGTAGAAATTAAGAAGCTGTTTAACAAATCAACAGATGATCTTGGGATTTCCTAATGAAAACATGTTTTATGCAGATTTATAAACGTTAAACAACCCAACAAAAACCAGTTTGGCTATTAAGCTTTGGCAGCAGAGGTACAATTTTCCTTGTATGATGTACAGAGTACTAGATAGCTTGAGGGCTGCTGCCCGGAGTGCTGAAGATGCTTCAAACCATTTAACATAAAAGCATCAAATCTGGAAAGATTCACTGGACCCATAACAAAAATACATGTAACACAGAGGAAAGGCTTTAACATACCAAAAGCTTAACCAAGTAACTTATGTCTGCTTACACAGTAAGGCAAATTCCTTTCTACTTGTCTTCCATTTGGTCTTCAGATAAGAGTATTCCCTGCAATAACAAGTTTGTGACCTTGCAACTTTAACAACTTGCTATTAAAAGAAGGCTAAAACATTAGAAAAAGCTAGAACCATTCCATTACCTGCCACCTTGACAGAAGAATGAAAAACCTATCAGACAAACCCAAAAACATTTGTTATACTACCACTTTTGATGTTTTATAAGCAGAGGTGGTACTGTGACAAAATATGCTTGCATCACATCTACAAGAACTCAGGAACACAGTAAGCCACACAGTTTTTTGTTTTTTCTCAAAATAAGCTGACTTGGAGGTAGCACTACAAATCGGAAAATTAAGTCTGTATTTCAGAGAGTTTTAGAGCACCGATTTCTACTACAGAAGCTTCAGGGAATATTTTACTACTTAAACTGATTAATTTTCTGAAGATATGCCACAGACTGCTTCCATTTCACAACATCTCTCCATGCTAGGGGACTGCAACTAGAAGGATACATCCTTATCCTGATGACTGCAAGGAAATCAAGCAACACACACACTTTATGGCACTCAGAACACAAAAGACTGGTTCCACCAGTCTTGCAGGTCAAGCATTCGAGAAAGTATTACATGTACTGCAGTAACAGAAGTACCTGTAGCATCTGACTCAGAACCTACATGGGTTTACTTACAAAATTTTATAGGCACTTTGGGGAAGGCTCTACTGAACATGTGTGTAATATAATATATATACTTTCATAAAGTATACATACAGACATCCTGCCTATATATCTCAGGTCACAACACACTCAGGGTTTCTAGACCTTAATACAGATATCATCACAATGGATCTGCCTCTCCAATTGGAGTCAGCTGAGCCTATCACTTTGCTTTACCAAACTACAAAAATTCTATAGCTCATTTTAATAAAACTAAAAATGTCATCAGTACACCCTCATATCTCTTGTCCAAGAAAAAGAAAAAAAAAAAAGAGAATCAATCTTTGGATAGTATTATATTCTCAATCTTATTTCCTGTATTTCCTACTGCTTGTGAGGATTATACAATACTGCAGATACATTCTGGCTTCAGAGAACACTCAAAGTCATGTCACAGAATCTTATGCAACCCTTGGTTTTTGCAATCACAGAAACACAATATTAAGAGTGCAATGCAGTTACACAGATTGCACAAAGCCTTCTGCCTTGTTAACATTTCTTAGTTATGCATGAGACTTCCACCTTCATGTTCTTGACATGCACTCCCTTCACTGAAGTACTAGGGACAAAAAACTTGCTATGAGACGTAGTCCTGAGCACTTGTACAAACACAAAGACTCACAACTTCTCTCCCATTAGCATCTCTCCACTGTCACCCGTGGCTTTAGCTTATTGCAAGTGAAGAGACAATACTTGATACAAAGCTGTACACGACAGAAGCAAAAAGTCCACCAAAGTTTCTTTCAAGCTCAGTTTTAGAGGAAAATAAAAAACACTAGAGGGAGTACTAGAATAGCACCAAAGTTCTGACATGAAGTGAGAACAAAAAAATGGATCTCTGTGTTAGTGCCAGAATGAACAAGGCAAGGAAAATAAAGTTCAAATAAAGTTAATGTCATGTTTTAAACTGACACTAGCCTGCTTTTTGCTAGCGCATAATACACGTTTCTAGTGACAGAGCTTAAAAGTATTGAAAGTACCTTTGTACAGCAAGGATTTGGTGGTGGGTTTCTTTTGTTAATCCAAAAGAAATAATCTGGTTTTTAATTCCCTGAGGTATATACAGCAGTGCTTCAGCTATACACAGCATAAATGCAACAAGAAAAGAATTAAGCCAGAACAGCAGCTTTGACCTGCTTAAATCCTGAATTCCCGTAACAAAAGCCATTTCTTCTTCACCCGGCATATCCCCAAGACATCAGGTTGTAAGAGCAAAGATGACAGACACACATGTATTAAAACCTAAAAAATTCTAATTCAAAATTAAGAGCTCCCTTTGACACCAAGTTTGTTTTTGTGTTTGTAGGGCCTTTTAACCTGACTGTACTTCAGTTCTTAGAATTCTCAGAAGACTTAACATTCACATCCAAGTCAAACAACAACATAAAATAAGGCAGGTTCAGATAAGGTATCGTCAGAATATCCATTACCTGCATAAATTAGTTTTTGGCCAGCTACTGGAAAGGCATCTTTTCCCCTTTCTGATTCAATCTTCTCTTTCAGTGCCTTCACCTAAAGCACAAAAACAGTTTTAATGAAAACAAAGTTTGCAGTACAAACTAGTAATTAAGTATACTTTAAGTTTTAAATACTGAAGAGTAGTTACAATCATGTCTTAATCACGTCAAGTTTATCAGTCTTCTGAATATGTCACTGTAACCACTTGCAGAGCAACATGTCCCCTTCCCAAATAGCCTCCTGTGCTGAATCAAATTAGGTAATTAATTTCTCCACGAGAAGTTCTTAGTATGAGTGTACAACATAGTGAAAAAATAAATTGATAAATCTGGGGAACAAAAACGTTTTCATCTCTTGACCCATTTGCCCTGTTCTTTCTCTGAATGCAGCGGGTACAGCTGCTATAAACAGAGCTGAAGGTTTTCATCATCATAACCACTCTTCAGGGAATGCCTGGGGTTTTTTTTGGTAAGATCACCATGACATTCAGCCTTGAAGTCCCCATACGCAAAGATTTCTGCAAACTGTTCAGATGCTTATCTTACATAAGCTGTTTTCAACTCTTCCCCCTCCATCACAATTTCTGGAGCTGCACATAGCAATTCTAAGCCTACACATTTACTTGCTTGCATGGACCACTGATGCATCATCCACACTTTTCACAGCACCACATGCAGTAGCTCAAGTGGCACTGTTAGTTGTCATGTGTTAAGAATGCTCTCAGCTCCCCAGAAAGACTCCAAAATGCTGCCCTGAGGAGGAGAAGCAAGCTCCTGTAAAAGCACTCCTGTACTGACACATCTGAAGTCATGTTTTGAGACAAACTGCCTGCACACGCAGTCATTCTTCTTGCTTTCTTACAGACACTCCCAGTACACATAAAACAAAGACAACCAACCTGTTAGGAGCTTACTACCACAAGCCGACACCACCTTCTAAAGGATTTTGTTTTTCCTGAATATTCAAAAAACCTTTTTCATAAAACTCTGCAAGGATACAGAACGCGACATATTGCTTCCCTCTATGGAACTAAACCAAAATAGGGAGCCAGCTCTTTTTCCCCAGCAGATGAAGAAAGGATGCTTTTGGTATTTTATATCATATATGCTATATCCCAGCACCTGCCAAATACTTCGGAATTAGTCTCCAACCAGGCAGTTGCTTTCCCACAGCAAAACTTATAATAATTTGCTGAAAGCATCATCGTTCTCACGCCGTTACTTCACAACAGTCTGTCCTATCCTTGAATTTACACTTATTTTTAAAGCTTATTTTCTTGAAAATTCAGAATACAACTTGTTAATTCCTCCCCCAATTATTAAGGATGGAAGTCACTCACCTTGCTACTGAACAGTCTCCTTCATCACAGAGAAGCCATCAAGGAGTTTTTTCCCTAAACTTTAATAATAATACTGTCTAATACTTCACACAACTTCAGTTAAAGTCCTGCATGCATTAGGGCAAATTAATCCCCTGAATCATGTTAAAAGTTACGTTTCCGAATGTCTACTTTTTAACACTCTGGTTACATATTCTTACACTTATGCACTTGTACGAAACACTTAAAGATAGTGACTTGACACTACTCCTTTTATACCCAGTTACCACGTTTGTCATAGATTCGTAACAAATACTGCAATGTGACTAACTTGTATAAATTTTTTTTGTGAGAGAAAATTGAAGTTTGTTTCATGTCCACTACATCAATCAAGGTACTGGCTTCAAATGCCTACTTTGTCTTCTTTGTTTTCTATTGTTATATTCCAGAAAAGTCTTTTTCCCACAAGGAACAAAACCAAGATGTGTTCTCTCAAACATAAATGTTTGAACAGCTAAAAGTCTAGGTCAGGGCACACTGAACACACATGTGGATTTACTACACAATAATTGGATCCATGAAAAGGAGTTAAGATATTTACTGTAGGAGGATCCAACAATTCATTTGCCTTTGCTGACCACCTGCATGCAGCATTTCCCCTCATTATTACTGTGATGTGATTGATGTACTGCGAGTGACCTGGGGCACTGCCTTCTTCCAAAACCTCCCAAAATGTTCCCTCTTCTGTAACTCTGCAACAAGAAGGAGGACTATGCTTTCATCCCTTTGGCAGGTGGCATTCATCTTCAGACATAGGCAAACTTCCATTTTCACACTATGGGGCCAAGGGAAATGAGAAAAATAACTTCTCTGGAAATCTGTTCCAGGGTTTCACCATCCTCACTGCAAAAAATCCCTTCCTTACATCTACTCTAAACATTCCCTTTTTTAGCTTAAAACTATTATCCCTCATCCCATTGTAACAGGCCTGCTAAAAAATCTGTCCCCATCCTTCTTATATGTTTGGCACTGAAAGGTTCTCCAAGCTCTCCCCAGAGCCTTCTCTTGCCCAGCCTGAACAACCCCAGGTCTCTCAGCTTGTCTCCATAGGAGAGGTGCTCCACCCCTCTCAACATCTTCGTGACCTCTTCTGGACCAGCTCAAACAGGTCCACATCTTTCATGTCCTGAGGACCACTGAGAGCATGAAGCCCCAAGTTCCACAGGACTGCACCTACGAAAACTAACTCAGCAGTCACAGGCAGCTTCAGCCTTGTTGGACACTCAAGAGATTGTGCTTCAGCTGTACAATCCCCTTCCACAGTCCAAAAACCATCTCTGGATACTAATACTGACATGATTTTTATTATTGTGGTGGCCTAGGCCAGGACAGGCTAAAGACACATACTAATTACTATGCAGTAATTGGATCCACGTGAAGGTATTTATTGCCTCAGTGAAGTAGTTATCAATGCAAATAACACCATGAGGTTACAGAACCACAGTGGTTCTGAACATAAGAACAAACTACAGGTTTGTTCCTAAAGAACAGAGACAATCTTTGACTACAGCTTGCCAATACAGGGGCCACCATTAACTTCTTAATTCTTGAAAAGGCTGGAAATCCTGAGGAGAAAATGCTGTTACAGTTTTCAGTGCTGGTCTTTATTCTCTGCCTGTACTCTTGCCACGTACATCAATGAGTTTAAGAACAGATTATATCCTAAACTGGAACACAAATTACTTCAATTCTCCGGCTGACAGCTTACAAAAATCTACAACAAATTTAAGCTTAACATAACTGAGCCAATTTACAGTATTTTGCTATCTATGTCCAGAGACACTCTGCCATTTGCAAAAGGAAAGATCATTTACATAGGTCTCTCATTTAAATGGACATTCACTCTACTGTGAACTTTTGCCATCCAAAGATACCCGATATGTTATGTTGACTGACAGTAGCACACCATGAGCACCGAATTACAAATTTAAAATTCTGTTATGTCATTCCACTTGCTCCTTTAAAACTGAAAATACACAAAATAGTCGAGTAATTTCCAGATTACATTCGAGAACATTTCAGAGCATTGCTTAACCCTTCATAAAGAAGAGTGATTTAGATAAGGGAATCTGTCATATCTCAAATGAATACAATGAACTGATCACATCACACCTATTCAAAGGAACAAACAAAAGGACTTAAACCAACTCTTAACTGCTAGATCTTGAATCTGCAAGAAAATGCAGTCATCTGCAGACTTCATCATTCTCCTGTTAGAGAAGTTCAAGAAACACTCAGGCTAAAACAAAAAGTGCTTGCCTGTTCTGGCTTTCATCACTGCATAGCCTAGGAGGCCAGAAACACATCATTTGCAGAGGACACAACGCTAATTCTCAGAATAAAAATGAATAGATAAGATCAGATACATCAATTCTAGCAGTAACATTCCAGTGGCAGAGAATTTCCTCTTGTAGGTCTAACCGGAGTGACTGAACACTTAGTGAGAAATAACTGTGCCATTAATTCTGATAAGAGAGGAAAATGCATGACGGCGCAACAACCTGTATGCCAGACAGTAGTCCAATCCACCTTCATTTAGACTTAAACCAGAGATGTTCCATTTTCAAGGAGGAACTAAAAAAAAAAAAAAGAGAGGGAGAAGCCCTCTCAATGCTTTTCAGAAAAACAGCTGCATCTTCCAGCTGCTGGTGCAGTGAACTGCTGAAAAAAGCAACATCCCAAACTTTGCCTCCAGCAAATTAGGTTGCTGAGAGCCCAGACTTCAGCACCACCATTGGTTCATGGTTATTAAGTGAAAATTAATTTTGGGGAAGCACACCCAGCACACTGGTCTGTCAAACTGAGAAATCATCCATAGATTATGATGCATTTTTCTCATAAATACAGATCCTTAAATCTAACCTTCAGGCTTCCTAGCTTTACTCAACCTGATTAGAGTTCGAAACATATTTCAGTCCTCACCAAATCCCATTTTTCCTCTGCCCTTATAAAATTTCACAGCACAATAAAGGGAGCCTGTACTTTATGGCAATAGCTTTAAAAATGAGGATCAATTCATCTACAAACACTTTACCCTGAAGATTCAGAAACAGTACACTTACAAGTCAAGATGATTTCCTTCTGTCCTCTATGAATTTAGACATGAAACTCTCCCTACTATTCAGAAACAGAACTGAACACAATGTCCTCGAGAATATATGCCATGCAATCTGCTTAATAAAGAGCTAGAGCTGATCAACTCCTAACTGAAAAACTGAGGTCTTCCAGAGAAATATCAGTCATCAACTGCATCCCAGACAGGCATCCTAAAAATGGGATTTCATGAAATCACCGGTGCTGAGTTTCCCAGTTGCTCCTTGCAGTCACTTTTTGCCAGCTAAGCAAGCAGGGCGTGCTGGGTTCCATCCAGGCAAGCAGCTCCCATTGATCAAACACCCTCCCCCTTCCCTCTCACACAGCAATTTTCATTTCTCCTACCTCATATAAATGCTAACACAGAAGAGGCAAAAATCATCAGTTTATTCAGAGACTTATTTCCTAATGTAAAAGTGAACAGTGTACTTTCATATATAATTACATAGGCAAGACAAATTGCTGAATTTCTTGAGATGTTGGGAGAAACTGAATACAAAACTGGAAAGAATCTCTCCTGACATCAGGCCACAAACCCACCTTCCACACCACAATATTCATCAGAAATCTGATGCACCTAAAGACAGGTAGGGTTGTTTGCTACTTCTACCAGGAGGCTGATACAAAGTTTACTCTGATGTTGGAAGTCTCTCCCTAGTTTCCAGCCCAAATTAATTCACAGACTATTAATACCGATTTGCTCTCATGCTGATGTTACAACTCAAGCACGAGTAGCCTTCCCACATCCCACGGTGCTTGCCAGTGTAAAACATTTACACAACTTTACCAAAACTTGTGAGCTAAGCTAAGCAGATTCTCTTCAGTTTCCTTTCATGTCAGAGCCACAGTTCTCCACAGGCTCCAGGCATCTCTTTCTTAAGGTAGAAATCCATTCCCCTTGGGGACAGGTGGCCAGCACACTCGAAGCAGAATAGCATCACTACTCTCCCTGGACGTTTCAGGATCTATGATCTGCAGGGCTTCACCTTTTAATGAACCCAACTCCAACTAATCTATGCTGCTCATTTGAGAGCCATTTACCAAAGTCTGACCCTCAATTACGCAGCCAGGTACTAATGTTAAACTTTGTGTTTGTCAATGCCATCATGCTTCCATTGATTTGTACTCAAATACTTATCAAATGAATAAAAGGACTACGAAGAGATGAATCTCAAGACCAACTCTGAAAGACCTTCAATACCAACCTGCCTACTGCCAAACTGCTTCTCTTCGAGAAGAAATGCTCCACAGAGTTTTTATTTTCTTTTAATCTCCCTCATAATTCTCTACCACTCCATGTTTTTTTCTGTAGTAGGCTAACAGGTTTCTCCCAGACTTTGGGAAAAGTCATAGTCAGACAAGGACAGAAGCTTTTACTCCAAAGGCCTTTGCTCTTTTCCTCCTCCCTGAGGGAGGGCATCATAGTCCAAAAACTTGTTCAGAATTTAGGCTTAATATTCCTGAGTTTTCTTCTCCCACTGCCCTTGCAAAAATATTTACCACACGTTATACTGCTATACAGACACTGCTCAAAGTCAGGCGAGGACAATGCAGCTGTGCCAGACAATAAACCTGCTAATGAAGCAACAAACTGACCAGTGCAACAGGTTTTACTACCCTTAATCAAACCCCATGATCAGCAACTGATTAATGACAAACACTGTGCCTGCTACTGAAAACACACAGAGAATAAGAAACTAGTGAGCTCCTAAGTCAATGTTTTACAGTACTCTTACTGGTAAGAAAACATTTGGTTCCAGCTACTTCTTCCTACAAATTATGAAAGCAGGTGTTTCTGGCACAAAACTCCATCTACAGTGTTCTCCTATATGGTCTTCCTAAATAGGACACTCATATTTAGTCAGGAGTCAATCATGGTGGTTACATGAACAGATCACTGCCCTACTTCAGGCCTCAAAGGCATAACAGACACAGTAATTGGGAAGAACCACAGGAGAGGAAAAGCCTTGTGAATCCAGTCAGGTTTACGAGCTTAGTAAGTGCCTGGAAAAAACCCAGTTGTACTCAAACAAAGCAGCTAGAACTACTCCAACATTTAAAAACAGACAGGGTAAAGCATGCATAAACTCCTATATTTACTTGCTGTATGTACTGTGCTGAAGTTTGCATACAGAGAAAGAAGCAGCATTCTCTGAAGAAAAATAGTCTGGAATTGGCAAGGTAAAAACCCAAATTTAGCCCTGACATTTACTTTCTATGCAATTACCTCTGCCTTTCTAATTTCCTCTACAAAATTGAGTTCATTCAAACGCAGGTAAAATTTATAAGTCTAGCAGTTGTTGTTATGCACTGCCCAGAGACCAACAGAAATAATTTCTGATCTCAAAGCTGGCCTCCAGGCCTCCACACACTTCTGCCCAGCATTTCAAAAATTATCTAAGCCCTGCCTGAAAGAGAAGACACCAAGGCCAGCTTTCTGATGCAAAAAGGTAACCAGAAAAGCAGCATTCATGCAGCTTTGAACTAACTCAAGAACACAAATTTCAACCTAAATAAAGCAGAGCTTTCAGTTTTCTGCAGCTTGAAGAAAAGCAGAAAGATGGATAGTTCTGCCTGTGAAGCCACAAAGGCTTGTTTTAGGAAGAAAGCTTATATTCTGAGTGGTGACTCTTGCATGGTCTTGTTGATGAGCACAAAAAACCCTCCTGTAGCTTTAGGCAGACCATTTTTACAACAGGCATATTCCCCACAAACCGATTTACAAGCATAAAAGTGACACAGTTGTCTGAGTATGAAGAAAACTGACAAGTCATTTTGATTAATTCTAAAAAGACACTTAAAAACCCCTTTTCCAACACTGCACGCTGACCAGCCAGTTGGAGGGGGGCCTCTGACACAAAAATACAGGGAAAGACAAAGAGAGGTAGAACCAGAGTCAGTGTGTAGACAACACTCTGAGTGCTCACACCCAAGGCAAGCCAGCCCTTCCCTCTCCTTTTCCCGTTCCTTTGGTGCTCCCTGCAGGGCAGCACGCAGAGGACAGCCATCCTTACAGGCACTGGGTAAGACAGGCTGCACACCACCGCGTCCTGTGAAATAAAGAGTGATTTGTTTCACTGAGTCCGCTCCACCCAAGGGAACCGTGACCAAAGACACCAACCTTGGTGGGAGAAGACATTGCCAGCCGTACCCTTTAGTGCTCTCAGTTTACACCACCCTATCTCACACCTACAGATATCCTTTCCTGTGTTTCAGGAATTCAAAGGAAGTATTTTTTGAAAGGTTTGTCAGTAAACACAGCCATTTATGCACAAGGGCAGCAGTGGGGCTCTAGACAGTATCTGGATGATCTGCTCATAGTAATTCTTTTCAATTAAAATGTACTCTCCACTTTCACCAAGTTTCAAAGGGAATGCCTTCCAGCCTGTTGATATCCATATCAAGGACAGATACCCTTGCTTTCCAATCACATCTGCAAAATAGACTTTAAACATATGTACAGAATTATCCTTAAGTGTGCACAGTCTCTATATTTAACTTCTCGTTGTGATGGTCACCTTGGAAATGGTGGCCCAAGAAAGTTTAGATTTTGAGAAATACAGCGCATAATACTGCCAAATCAGTAGAAGTACAAAGTTTACTTTTCGTTGCTGACAGCTAAACTGGATAAAAATTCTCAATAAAATAGCTGAAAAACTATGAGCAGAGCCATGGGATTTGAAAAATGGGTAACATGTTAAAACACATTCCAATATGAATAAAATAATTCAGTTGCATTAAGTAATTTATGCTATCTTATCCTTTCCTTTATTTTAAAAAAAAAAAAAAGTGTCACCCTGCCCGAAGTTCTTTGGAAATTATATTAAAACACTCACTAGAATTTCAGGAAAATATTCCTGAACGTGTGAAAGCCTAGCCTTCTTCGACCAAGAATCAGAACAACTTCCTTGCTCTAAAGTGCTAACTCTAGCCACAAAACAGAAAAGGACTATCCACCAAAGAAAAGCAGTAGCAAAAACCCCCCAGAGAGTTAATTAACCAAACATGAAATGTAACAGACCATAACTTGAAAATGCTACAGTCTGAGAAGAAAGTATGAAAATAATGAAGAAAAAAAAATGCAGACACTCTTATTCTAGTGATCTCTGAAGTTACAATTTTGCAGAGTCATGTATCAAACCACAAGCAGCAAGTACAAGCCCTTCAAATTCACACCTCCTCTGCCCGTGCAAGCACACACACTCAATAATACAATCCTGAAAGGCAAGAACAACAAAACAATCCCCTAGAAGAGAAGAAAGATACCTACTGTACAACCCAAAGAGCAATCAGAGAAAAATACCAAGACTTCAAACAGAAAAACAGCTTTAACCTAGAAGGATACTTCTGGATTTTGAACTGAGCACTTTTCCTCTAACCACTAAAATGATAAACTCTCAGGGAAATACAAAAACAATCCTCTTACCCTCAACTTCTGTAGGATTAACCTGCACTGAAACACATGTAGGAAGGAGGTCGTCAAGAGTACATTCACAGGTTACAAGCCCTGGAGTCAGCTTTTACCATTTCACTCAGCAGCAGTCTCTGATTCTTGCAGAACTGTTATAAAGTTAATTCTTCTGACACAGTAACGTTAGCACCCAAAAAGCCCCCTAAACACATTTAACAATAAGGCATACACATACTAAGGACACACCAGAATACAGCAGAAGCTGAAACTTCCACAACTAAGTGTTCTGCTGACATGGTGTTAAACAAGCTGGCTTTTCCTGGGTGTTCAAGTGCTGTGGTGGTACAGTGAAATGTGAAAGCCCATATTATGTGACACAGACTGTGGCCGAAAGACTGCTGACATCCTGAATATTCCTTGCACTTCTCTGAATTTTGACAACCAGGTTTTTAGGTTAACAGCGCAGGAGCAGCTGAAAGCAAAACAGGGCAGACTTACTTTTGCCTGGTGTTTCACTTTAAAAGTTACGACTGTTGAAGATTTTTAAAACCCTGCTTCACGTCTACATAGCGATAACTACAACAGAAATGCTACATTTAGAAGCCTAGAGAGTCAGCACTGTCACCTCAGACAAGAGATGTGGCTACACAGGTCTGCATCAGTGTCAGACAGCGCTTATTATTTGCTCCTAACACAATGTTTAACATATTTACTTTCTCACAGCCAGCCAACAAAAAGAAGCAGCAGCTTGCGCACATGGATACATGCTTTCATTTACCCTGGTTAAGGGTGAATGCTCAAACCCTGAGCGGCCCCACTCGGAACACCAGAATGACCACAATGGGTAAATCCACCCCTGCGTGGAGCTCCACGGGTGCAACACAAAACTCAACGAAAAATAGCCAGGCCTGCAAAAATTTCTCCACCTGATAACAGGCCTTCTCCAGTAACAGAGCCTGAGGCTGAATCTTTCCATCTTCTTTAGTCAGTCAGAATATCTGACAGCCTTCACCTAGAGCTTTGGCAAGCAAGGATAGCTTGAAGTGTAGTTTTTACTCACTAAGAACACTCAGCTGGCCAATGTTTTAAAACACAATTAAACCAAAACTAGCCATGCTACTGAAGGCAAGTTTAAAATTCAACTGTGTGATTTAACAGGAAAAAAAAAAGGCCAGTTGGCTAATTAGTTATTAGGAAGTGTGTTGCTTCAAATTCTCACTGGAGGTTGGTTTGAATATTCCTTACTATGGATGACAGCTCTCAGTTACAAGCATTAAATCTTGTCAGAATGCTACCTTGCACAGTAACATCAAAGTCTCTCCAGATTAATTTGGTACTGAGAGTAAGGGGAGGAATTGCTAGAAACAGAAAATCGGTTTTACAGAACCAGAACCCAACTTGAGAGCAACAGGTTTCCTGCATCTATCACTACTACGTGATTTTTGGCCTTGTCACAGCACAGGGCAGAAATCCAAGTAAACAAGCTTACCTCTATCTGAGAAATACACACATGGTCCAAAGACTAAAAGTAACGTTTCCCAAACTCCCCGAAACACGTTTCAAGGTGTTAGGAAATTAATCCAAGAAACCAGCGCACTTAGCTACAATTTCTATATTTCAAAAAATCTGACTGAGAACTTCCAAGCACGTACTTGTGACACTTACTCAACACAGTACATTTCAAAGTATTTGCTGATTTTAAGACTCAGTTTGTAACTGAAGGCTCAAAACGTTCTTCTCTTTACTAAGTTCTACGATTTTTAACATTTCCAACAGTAATTTCTTCGTTATTTTCTAACGTGCCAAAGAAATTTAAACATGTTTTTCCCATCTACAGCTAATAATAAGATCAAGTCTTTACCTTGTTCTTTTTAAAAGAAAGTTCTCCTCAAAGTCTACCAAAATTTCCCCTGCCTTACCACCCATTCCTGGCCAAAATCTGAAGTATTACGCTCATGAGGAGCACTTTTATTTTGAGCTACTGTAGCAGCCACATTTATAAACAGAGGGTGCAGTGTCATTTCCCACAATCCAACTTGTAGTCATTGCATTCTGCTGTCTCATAAACTGGTGAGGGCTTTGACTGGCAACATTCCTTCAGTCCTCTCCTTGAATTTACTTCCCAGGACCTTACTGAATGCAGAAAGCAAGAGGAAAAAAAAAAAAAAAGAAAAGAGAGTTTTCTCAGCAACAGCAAAGACTTATGTTTTAAATATTTGAAGGTTTCTGACCCATGCTTCTCCTAGGCATTTGCCATGTCCCTCGGTCACAATGGTAACCCAAATGAGTTCTTGATCCAACTTTTAACTGCCATCCTTTATTGTTCCTAAGATGGAAGAGGGTAAACCAACAGACTTTATGAAAGCAGATACAATGTTCCAGTTTCTAGAGGTTCACTGCCCACCCGCCACAGGAAAGCTTGCTGCAGACAATACCTCAGCTGCCAGCCTCCCCAGATCCCTCAAACTACGGCCGCAACTGTGTTTGGATTTGGCTATCAGAGTGACCATCCCTGCTCAGGCAAGTGACAAGGCAACTTCCAACCCTACCAACTCACTTAAGGCCCTTCCTCTCATCTCAGAACGCTGAATTTCCCCGAGGATTCTCCAGAAGACTCCCGTGTGCCAGAGGAAAACATCCACCTGGAAGCAAAACATGTCTCCTCCTCACTCGCAGCATCATCAGACACACACAAAGGCACCAGTGAGGGGGAATAAGGCTGCTGTGAACCCCACCACACACCCCAACACCGGCTCCGTCGGGGTCAGCAGAGTCTCTCCCGCACTCCCTCCTCTCCCAAGTACAGACTGATTAATCACTGCAGCTCGCCCCGAGAGGCCAAACAATAAGTCCTGCCCGCGCTCTCCCACCTCCACAGCACACACCTGCCCGGGCACACAGCGATGCACCTGGGAGCAAACACCAGCCCCTCTCCAGCCCACGCTCCTGCCCCAGTAGAAAAGCCCCACAGCTCTCCCAGCATCTCCCTTCTGGCGGGAATCCACGGAAGGACGGGAAGGACCACCACGTTTTCCTTCTGCCTCACCCCCAGCCCCACCCGGGAGAGAGATGCTCTGGCAATATCCCCTCTCCCAGTGCTCCCATTATAAACCAGCAGCGATCTGTGCCCCACTCACTGCTAACCCACGGCACCCCGCTGCCCGAAAGGAAAAACTTTCGCTTCCTATAGCGCTCCTCTCCTCCCCAGGACTACGTGAGCTATTTATTCCCCCTCCCACCTCCCGGGCTATTTCCCTGGGCTATTCCCCTTTCCACCTTACAGCTATTCCCCCTTTCCATCTCCCGAGCTATTCCCCCTCCCACCTCCGGGGCGTTCTCCTCAAAAACAAGGGGGGGAAAGTCCTTCCGCCGGAGGTTTGGCCACGGCAGCCCCTTCCCTTTGGCGATGGGAAGTCACTCTTACCGAGCAACATCCCGAGGAAAAGGGGTCCCTCATCACCGCCGGCTAAGCTCACCCCCTCCCCCCGGCCCCAAATCCCC
>VZRS01011591.1:0-72515 GCA_013398055.1 Ifrita kowaldi | reverse complement strand
GGAGGGGGGGACGCGCATGCGCCCCCTGAGGCGGCCGGCACGGCGCAGGCGCGGGCGCGCCTGAGGGCGGGGAGAGCGGGAGGAGGGGCGCGGGCAGGGACGGGGAAATATAAACACGCAGCGAGAGGGACAGGGGCTGGATCGATTTGGGGCGGGGAAAAAAAAGAAAAAGCTGTGTGTGAGGTCATGGAGTCCGGCCTGTGACCGGACAGCACCGTGTCAGCGAGGCCGTGGGACGGAGTGCCACGTCCAGTCGTTTCTTGAATACCTCCAGGGGCAGTGACTGCACCGCCTCCCTTGGGCATCCCGTTCCAATGTCCAGTCACCCTTTCTGTGGAGAAATTCTTCCTGATATCCAACTAAACGTCTCCTGGCAAAGCTTGAGGCCGTTCCCTCTCCTCCTGTCCCTGTTCCCTGGGAGCAGAGCCCGACTCCCCCGGCTGCCCCCTCCTGTCAGGGAGTTGTGCAGAGCCACAAGGTCCCCCCTGAGCCTCCTTTTCTCCAGGCTGAGCCCCTTTCCCAGCTCCCTCAGCCGCTCCTGGTGCTCCAGACCCTTCCCCAGCTCTGTTCCCTTCTCTGGACTCACTCCAGCCCCTCAATGTCCTTCTTGAAATGAGTGGCACAGACGCAGCACTTGTAAGTTGTTCCTCAAGTTTATTAATACACACTCGCGGGTTTATAGCACCTCAGTTCCGCCAGTGCAGTTTTCATAGAATCATAGAACATAAAAGACCACCTAGTCCCAACCCCTCTGTCATGGGCAGGGACACCTCCCACTAAACCAGGTTGCTCTAGGTCGCTTTATCCAGCCTGTCCTTGAGCATCACCAGGGTTGGGGCATCCACAACCTCCCTGGGCAATCTGTTCCAGTGTCTCACCATCCTCACAGTAAAGAGTTTTTTTCCCAATATCCAGCCTAAATCTCCCCTCTTTCAGTTTGTACCCACTGCTCCTTGTCCTGTCACTACAGTTCCCCATGAAATGTCCCTCTCTGGCTTCCCTGCAGGCTCCTTCAGATACCAGAACCTTCTCTCCTCCAAGCTGAACAGCCCCAGCTTTCTCAACCTGACTTCCCAGGTCCTGATGAAATTGGTGGCCTTCTCTGGACTTGCTCCAGCAGTTCCATGTCCTTCTCCTGTTGGGGACCCCAGAGCTGGATGCAGCACTGCAGGTGAGGGTCTCACAAGAGGAGAAGAGAGGCAGAATCACCTCCTTTGACCTGCTGCCCGTGCTGCTTTGGATGCAGCCTGGGATTCGTTCGGCTTTTTGGGCTGTGAGCACACGCTGCTGGCTCACGATGAGTTTAGTAATTTGTAGTTTAGTGTTTGAGCAGTCAATGCTTACATTTGATGGGTTATTAACCTGTGCTTGCCCTGGTGCTCCTTAGGTAATTAAGGAGGAGCGCTGCTACGAATAAACTTTAAAGTTGAGCCAGCAGTGTCTGTGAAAGGGACTCTTTGCCCTGCACCTCGTAACCTCTTTCATCATTAGGTGTGGAATCTCCTTGTAGCTTCCTCCATCTGCAGGCGTGGGATCTCCTAGGGCATTTTCTTTGTAACCAAGGCTGTCTTTCTGCAAAAAGGGGACGCTGATGTCAGGCTGACTTAACACGGTATTGCAATTAAACTCCAAGTTTCCTAGTATTGTGTAATGGCCAGAGAATTCCTAGTCTGCCACATTGCCAGCTTGATGTTTGTAATAAGAACCATCTTCTAACTCATTTTTACAATAAGCTTGGCTTCCTCACCCTTTCCTGCCGGCGGCACGGCAGAGCAGGGGCCGGCAGACTGCAGTGCCAGGCAGAGGGAAAGCGGGAGTTTCCCCCTTTCCCTGCAGGAGTGAGGGAGTGGGGACATGTTACACGTACGCACAGGGCTGGAGGTGCTGCCTCTGCCAGCGTCCTGCTCATGCTCTGACACACAGCTGCCAGACAGCCAGAGCCTCCTGCAGCTTTCGCAACTAAAAAGAAACCGCTGACTGTTGCTAGTAGGAACCCAGCATTCTTGACAGCACAGAATGACTTGCTTGCTCTGCGTGGAGAGAGCCATTAAGGAAAAAGAAAAAAAAAAGAGAGAGAGAGAAAATATCACTTGCTAGTTTTTGCTTGGATGGCTACAACTTAAAATATGCTGCTTGTTCACTTTCACTATTTCCCGATACCAAATCTAACTCTGTACTTTGAAGATAAAAGGGATTTTTTTTTTTTTTAACTTTTCCTTCAGCAGTCCAGATATGTAGGTGCTGAGCTTCACATGCAAACCAAAGTACCTCATGCTGAGGGGTTGTGTCAGTTTCACTTCTCTTTTCTGCTCAGAACGTGTTAAACTACTCATTCTGACTTCTGTGTTTACTGGTTAGTGTGAAGCAGTTCTGCCCAGTTGAGGGTTCATTTGCACAATGGCTGTGTAGCTCTGCTTGTAAAAGCCCCTGAATAACTGGGAATCAACTCCAGAGGCTGTGAACAGCTACGCATTGGAGTTTTTTTCTGACCATTTATTTGAATTTTGAAATAGAATGAGAAAAAAAAAAAAGAAGCTGTGATTTTTTTTTCCCTGAGTGGTTCAGGAATTTATGACAATTCATTGTATGGGGAATATAATAAATAAACAGATTCTTGGTATTTCCTCTAGCTCAGCCCATTCAGCTCCATAAAATCTGGCAGTGCTTGACTCTCCAGTTCTTTCTTGCAGTTCCAGAATTGAGGGTTGGAGTTTTTCCCCCAGAGTACTCTCATCATTTAGTTTCATAGTGCTCCTCCTTGACAGCCAGTGCTTGGTGGCTTTTTTTCATTCTGTGTCTGAAGTATTTTGGGTAATCGCCCTATGTTCAGACTGGAGCATCACAGTTAGCTAACTTCATTTACAACAGTTTATATGCTGACTCAGTGAGCACACAAACTTCTCCTTTGCAAAGAGAAAAAACTTGGATTTATTTGAGAGAGATGTGAAATGCAGCCCAAGACTTAGAAAGATGTTTTGGTGGCAAATGCATACGGTGATTAGTTTTCGATTCCCACTTCCAAGTAACTTGATCTCCCTGGTGCTCTTCACCTAGCTTTGTGCTGCCGTGGCTTTGGCCTCCTCAGCTCTTTTTGGTTGTCCATGATTCCCCAGAATCTGCTCTTTAGCCATACCTGTTCACAGCTGTGAGCACAGCCCTGGGTTCAAGGACCCTGATTGTTACAGAGCCTGTTGTAACAATATCAGTGTGCACGTGTCTGCATGTTGTCACCTCAGGTGATGTGTGTGTCACCTCTCCAGCCACAGAAGAAGTTCCTGTTGCATGATACTACAGAAAAGTTTCCGTGGTTTTCAGGGACAAACACTGAGGCAAATCTCAAGTCAGTGCTCTCAGTAAGACAATTCAACCTCTGCACTAACGTGCAATGAGTACACACACCCTCTTTGTTACCTGGGTCATCCCACTGTCTTAGATACCTGTATGTAATTAAGGCTGCCCATCATTATCATCATTGCCGTAATTTTTACAGGTCCTACCCAGATTCTAGGACTGACGGCAGATAAAGAATATGATGGTGACTCTTACCCCAAAGAACCATTTGGGGAAGCAAGGGGTGAAACGTGCTCACGAGAAAACAGCACATTCTGTTTCAGACCTTTTGAGGTGGGTGCAAGCTTTTCAAAAACAATAGAGCAGCAGCAGAAATGGCCTGAGCAAGGCCCTGAAGGTGTAGAAACCAACTTGTTTTGGCTGTGTTGAACTGGGAGGAGGCATGCAGAGGGCAGTACTCCAGGCAGAGATGCTTGTCAGTCTGGATAACAGCAGTAATGGAAGGAAGAGGCAAGCTTTTGAGCTCATGGTGGTGGTTTGGAAGAGTTGTTACACAGGTAGATGTGTAGAAGAGCTCCAGAAGGGCAGCACAGCCTGGAAGGGTTTGGGGTCAAATGGAGCACATGCTGGTAATGGAGAGGTGAGGGAAGGTAGCACCGTCACTGACAGGCAGTAACACGACCTTACCCTTAATGAAAGGCAGCATTTCGCACTTACTTCACAATAAGTGACCTATCTCTGAAAAATGCTTCAAAAGCAGGCTTTTCCCACTGGCTGCTGACATGAGGTAGGCATAAATTAAAGTGAGGTGTCCCAGGCTGCAGTGTTTATTTGCTGTTAGGGTGAGATTTTCCGTTGAGTTGGCTGATCTCTGCTGTTCCACACGTCTCTGTGCAGATCTCCCACTGGCTTTCTCTGTATCACAAATTAGTTGAGAACGCCAGCGGACCTTTTGTGAAGGATGAACCAACTGCAAGCACGTCTCTGGAGCAGGTGAACCTCTGCTTAGATTCCAGCTTGCAGTAACTCATACAGTGTAAATTAACTCACCCTTAATCTCATTCTGCATGCACTGAGGAGCTTTATCTGCCTCCTGTTGGTAGCATTGTCTCTTTCGGGACGGAAATAATTTGGAGGCCTACTTGCGCTGTGGAACTGCTACCACACTTCCTCAGTCATCCTCATTTATTGTGCAGGACTAGCACTGAAGCAGCTTCACACTGTTTGTCACGATAGTAAAGAGCAGCTGTGCAGGTTGATCAGCTGATTAGACAGTGAGGTATTAGGCAGTGACCATGGAGGCGGTGGTTGCATGCAGCAAGGTGGTTGTCACCACTTCAGCCACTACCAGCTGCGGAAGAAGGGGGTCTGTATCTTATTTTTCTTTGGATTTATCAGTAATCTCTCGTGTCTGCATGCCTTGTGGTCTGAAAATAAAAGGTCATCAAAAGAGGCAGGATGCTTTAGACTTGGAGAAATCTCACTCTGGAGCAGTGGTACTGCTTCGGATGAGGGAGATCATTGGGTGCATTTTCAGCAGCATGCTCAGAAGCATGGAAATTCCCATTAGGGTTCCCATCAGCCCTTGGACACCATGGATGTTAACACTGGAGTCTGAACCTACAGTTCAGTTTTGTCGCACTCAGTGATGAAAAGTGAGTATGAGATCAAAATGAAACCCAGTCTCTATTGATAAAAGTGACTAAAATTTCTTTTGTGCAGGGTTCACATTTTAGGTCTTTTATTTTGAGAGCGATTGCTTTTCTGTTGTTAATTTTTTTAGCCTGATTGACACTCAAACAGCTGCCAAAAATACTTGGAATTCACTATAAAATAACAGCGTGGCAAGTGCATTAGACTATCATCTTGACAGGCTTATATATTTATTATGATAATTATGTGGGTGTAGTAATTTTATTAGGAATATCTAGATATTTTCCATTAGTAAAATCAGTACCAAGTATGGGGAAACCCACAAAAGATTTCTCAGCTGACTCAAACCTGCAAATTTTCCTTAAACATATAATAAATGTTCTCATTCAGTTGCAAAACCTTTTACTGCTGTTTATTTCCTCTATACAGAGATTTAGGAGCAGTAACTATAATAAGTACATGGACTTCCTAACTTGAGATCCCTTTTAATTTATTTTATACGATTTATTAAGGAAGTAAGGGTCAAAGGGTGGGGAGGGGAATCTCAGTCCAGGGAGTGTCTGCAAGGCATGCTGCCTGCAGGAGCTATTCCTGGAGCATTGCTGCTGACAGTTCAGCTTCACAACAGCACTGGGCTTGCACTTGGAATCTAACCCCTTCATATATCATTTTGTTTGTTTATAGGCTCCCTTGCCGTCATATCAGTGTCATTTTGCAACTGCAGGAAATGGGGTTTGCCGAGAAAGACCAACTGGGACTTGAAGTTGAGTACCAGGCTGGTAGTGCTTCTTGCCCCGAGCATTTCAGAGAAGAGGTCATCTTCCAGGCTTGTAACCACCGTGGCTAGTGACTCTGGAAGGTTATCCCAGCAGTGTCAACGCCCTGAACGTACTGTTGATTGGCATTGGAATCAAACTCTTCAAATCTTTGTGTGCAGAAACTACTTGTCAGCTAGGAGAGGGAGGTATTGAATTCTGTATGCTTCAAGAGAGTTTATCTGGAAATGAAAAAATCTTTTTGCCCATGAAAAGTTTCCTTATTTAATCACTGGTTTCTCTGGAGTGCCAGACAGCTGAAAGGGAAGGGAATAGAAATGATTGCGGTTTGACAAATGCCTCTGAAGACAGTTATCTGATGTCTGTGTCTGCGAGCAGGAAGGGCTGCTGTGGCTCTAGGGGGGTTTTACAGTGTTTCAGAGTGCAGACTCTTTGCCAGCTATTCTAATATTTAGGCTTTGTTTGAGCTTTGTCTGTGTCCCTGCCTGTCCTGTAATAACAAGGACAGACGGGAGCCGGAAGCTGTACATTGTCCTCCTGTGGTTCTGCAGAGCTGCTGTGGAAAGGCCAGATATCTGAACATTCCAAAGCAAGGCCAATAATTGCATGAGCCATTAGAATGGCAAATAGCACAGCCAGCCAGGGCAGCCCATTGCTATTGACAGTTGTCACAGGATGAGTCTTCCCGGCTTCAGGAGCAGTTGCAGAATGGATTGCTGAGTGCTCTGTAAAAAGCTTCTAGGAAAATGACGTCAGGAATCGTCAGCGATTAATCTGGAACATCGATTCCAAGAATAATATTTATTTGAAAAATAGTGAATCAAATCCTACAGGTCTAACTGGGCCTACTATGAATAAATTAGATCAGTTTATTTTTGTATGAGTCATTAATCATATTGCAGTCATCATTGTGGTTATCTGAAAGTATTTTAATTTAATCAAAGTGCAGTTAAAACTCATGTAAACAAATTTGTTCTAAGTTATACATCCACACACACAGACCAGTCTTTTCCAGTGTGATGTGAGGAATTAAACACCAAAACAGATCTTTCTACAGAGACCTGACTATGGATTTTTGCATTACTTGATTTTGAGCATGCACTTTCCGACACTTTGCTTTCTGTACTGACTGCCAGATAAAAGAGAACAATACGCTGTTCTCTGAAGCTTTTGTCATGGTGTTCATAGCTTGTACAGGCCATCTGCTGTGGAGTAATGTAGCTGCTACAGTACATTGCTTTCCTAGCATATGTGTAACCTGACAGCTGGGGAGTGTGAGCCCTCTGGATTCAACAGGAATTCACTTGGATGTGTAGTTACTCTGTCTACATAAAGCCTTGTGTAAAACAATACCAGCTCCTAGGTCACAGACCACAAAAGTAGTTGGCACAGATATGGGTAGCTTCTACCCCAAACTTTTACTTGGGGGAGAAGAATGAATTCTGGAATGAATTCAGACCCTGGTGCTCAGAGCTGTGTCCAGCCAGACTTTGAAAACCTCCAAAGATCCCACAGCCTTCCCTGGCTCCTGCTATAGTGCATAATTATTGTCATTTTTCGCCCTTCTGATCATATGCTGAACCTCTCTCGTTTCTGCTGATGTCACTGGCTCTTGCCCTTCTGCCAGGGAGTGTGCTTCACTGGGAAGATGCTGGCCCCATCAGCTTGATCTCGTCCCCAGAGGCACAAGGGTGTGCTGTGAGGTGCCCCAAACCATTCTTTGTTCCGTGTTGAGCCAGCCACAAACCCCACAGACCCTCTTCTCAGATTATTTCAGTCCCACAGTTCCAGTGGCCTCCCCTGAGCCCTTCTGGTTTGTCAGTTCTGCCTGGGACCCCAAACAGGACACAGTGCCCAAATGAAGGCTGATGGGTGCTGAGCAGAGGGGTTCACCCTTGTCCACCTCCCTGCGCCCTGGATAGGAGAGAAAATAGGCACAAGCCTGTGGAGCCCAATGAGATAAATCCCAGAGTCCTGAGGGAGTTGGCTGATGTTGCCAAGCCACCCTGCATCACACCTGAAAAGTCATGGCAGTCAGGGGAATTCCCTGGTGCCTGGAAAAAAAGGAAGCATCACTCCTATTTTTAAAACGAGGAGAAAGACACGGGGAGCTACAGACCAGTGAGCCTCATCTCGGTGCCTGGGAAGATCATGGAGCAGATCCTTACAGAAGCAACATGGAAGACAAGGAGGTGTTCTAAGATAGCCAGCATGGCTTCACTAAGGTAAAATTGTCCCTGCCCATCTGGTGGCCTTCTGTGGTGGAGTGACTGCAATGGTCAGCAAGGGAAGATTGACTGATGTCATCTACCTGGAGTTCTGAAAGGGCTTTGGATCTGAAGGGTGTAGGAATCAGTGGATGAGGAGTTGGCTGGATGGACACAGTCAGAGAGTTATGGTCAATGGCTCCATGTCCAGCTGCAGGCCGGTGACGAGCGGTGTCCCTCAGGGCTGTGTCCTGGGCCTGGCCTCTTCAGGACCTTCATCAGTGACATGGACAGGGAGAGCAGGGCCACCCTCAGCAGGTTTGCGGCTGACACCGAGCTGAGGGTGCAGTGACACACCAGAGGGATGGGGCCATCCAGGGGTACCTGGACAAGCACGAGAAGGGGGCCCAGAGAACACAAAGAGTTTCAACAAATCCAAGTGCAAGGTGTTTCACCTGGGGCAATCCCAGACATGAGCACAGACTGGGAGAAGAATTCATTTGAGAGCAGCCCTGTGGAGAAGGACTTGGGGGTTCTTCTGATGGATATAAAGGTGGACATGAGCCAGTGGTGTGGGCTGGCAGCCCAGAAAGCCAACTGCGCCCTGGGCTGCCACCAAAAGCATTGGTGGCAACATGTCAAGGAAGTGATTCTTCCCCTGTACTCTGCCCTCATGAGACCTTACCTGGAGAGCTGCATCCAGGTCTGGATTCAGCAGCACAGGAAAGATGTGGACCTGTTAGAGCTGGTCCAGAGGAGGCCACAAAGATGCTCAGAGGGCTAGAGCACCTCTGCTAAGGAGAGACAGGCTGAGGGAATCGAGGTTGTTCAGCCTGGAGAAGTGAAGGGAAACCTCAGAGCACCTTCCAGTACCTAAAGGGGCTCCAAGAGACCTGGAGAGAGATTTTTTACAAGGGCATGTAGTGATAAAACAAGGGGGAATCCTTTAAGATGAAAAAGGGCAGATATTTGGAGGAAAATCTTAGCTCAGAGGGTAGTGAAGCCCTGAGCAGAGAAGCTGTGAGTGCCCTGTACCTGGAAGAGTTCAAGGCCAGGCTATATGGGCTCCAGAGCAAGCTGATCTAGTGGATGACATCCCTGCTTTTGGGGATGGAGGGGAGGGATGGAACAAGATTATCTTAGAGGTCTCTTCCAACCCAAACCTTTCTAAGATTCTAGGAAAACCTCTGTGACCCCTTGTGGGAGGAATCAGGGGAGCCCAGAGGGCTGGCCAGAAGTGCTGAGATGTGAGGAAGGTCTGTGGGACTTTGTGCTGAAGCCTCCCAACGAGCCCTCTTTGCCTCCTGTGCCTGGAGTTGTCTGCCCCAGCCAGAGTGACCTGATGGAGCCCTAGGAGTCATGAAATCATTAGGTGCTTTGTAGGTGCACATAAAATTGTCAGGGACCTCCCCCAGGCTCCACAACTTTTCAGAGATGGCAGAAGGTGGCCTCACAACTGTCATCAGCCACCTCACTCAAGCCCCTTCAGACAAACCCCTCTCAGGTCAATGGAATTGGATAAGACAAGACTTTTTAGGAGACCCCTGAGCTGAATGCCCTCTACTCCTGGATTTCCTCCACTTCTTCATCCCTGCCTTTGGGCTACAACGCCTGGGAACAGTGTCACTGGAACTGAGAGGGAGAAGACACAAAGTACCTCATGTTTGCCTGCATTTGCTGTCAGCGTACCACTCAACCCATTTGTCATAATTTCCTTACCTGATTTACTTCTTACATAGCAGCAGAAGCACTTCTTGAACCCCGGTTTAGCTTTGGTTTTCCTGATCACACCTCTGCACCTCAGCAGAAATAACAGTATAATCTCTGTCATAACCCCTCCTAACTCCCACCATGCTTATACATCTTTTGTTTTTTTCGCATTTTTCTGCCATGAATTTTCTTTTTAGCCAAGCCAGCCACCTAAAATACCTGTTGTGTTTGATCCTTGAGCCTCAGCATGGACTTTTCCTTTGCCCTTCAAACCCCACAAGAGCTGGCTCCCATAAGAGCTGCCTCACACCTACCTCTTCCCTGAGTAAGCCACAGCTTTCTGTCGTGAAGTTCAGGGTTATTGGCCTTCCTACTCCCCAGCCTGGCCCAGGATCTGGAACTTCCCTGTTTCTGGATCATTACAGTTATACCCTGACCAGTTCTTCCTTATTTTCAGGTAGCACATCCAGACCGGCATCATCCCAGCTGATACATCTAACACCTGTGTTATCCCTGACATCCTCCAGAAATCACCCTAGTGGCCTTTCCCTTGCAGCAGGTGCCAGGGAAGATGAATTCCCCCAGGAGAACCAATTCTAGGAAGCAGAAACTCAACCATGGCAGGAACACTGCACTTCTGTGCCCACACACTGAGCTCTAGCTCAAATGTAGAATGCAGGAATATAAGACAGGGCCAGCAGGTCAAATATGAATCCCTATTTCCTAGAAATATCTTAAAACATAATAAAATCAAGCATTTTGTTGGTTTTGCGTTGTTGTTTGGCTAAGGGTATTTTACTCCGTATGACTCTTGCAATTAATTATCATGAGTCAGAAACTTCGTCTCCTGAAACCGAATGTCTTCCTGTCTCCTGTATAATGTGTTTGGGATCAGTTTAAACCTGTTTGGTCTTGGGCCAGCATGGCCACTCAGGTTTTCAGCATTCATTTGTATTCATGTACAGAAATTGTACTGCTCTTGGCCTGTATTTTGTGAGACTAAATGTGCCAAACTTCTGTAATTTTGCCTTCTTTCTCACGAATATTTTAGCTGTCATTCTCTGCAATTGTTTTGAATTAGTTTAATCTTTCTTGAACTTGAGCTGGAGCCTACGCAGCATCTCACTGGTATGGTTTGTGCTTCTGGATCTTGCTTTTCACCTGCCCTGTGGAAGCACTTGGCTTTCTCACAGCTCTGTCTTCTTGGTGACATGTAGATACATTTAGGACACAGTTACACACACTTGCCTGTCTCTTTCAGCAGTTTTCAACTGCAGGTCTCACAGAAGTTCTTACTGTTGTTACCAAAGGGTTTGGAATCTATGCTGCATACATTTTTATACTTTCTTCCTGTTTTCAGAGGCACATCTTTTTCCACGTGGACAGAGCCTGTAAACTTTGAGCTAGTACACTAGAGTTTCTGCAAGGTGTTTCCACATTTTGCAACGCTGTCATTAAAGGAAACTCACAGTGAGTTCCCAGAGAATTTCTCAAAGATCTTTCTCCTGAACTAAGATCCTCTCTCTCCACGTGCTCTTCCTACTCTTCATGAAGTCAGCTCTTTACCTGCTGTACCTTGATGGCACTGATCCCTGTTCATGCCAGTGCTGCTAATTATTTCTAAGATGACCTTGAGGTAAGTGGATAATGTTTCTTCTGTGCAAAGGGCATCAGCAGCACACTCAGTATTTTTTGACGGCTCTTGGTACTCAAGACTATTTTGATGTTTTGGATTGCTTCAGATGACTTGGGCTGAATGATGCTGTTGTGCCTAGACACTCCCTAACACCCAAGCAGATACACACACACACACACACATCCCTGTTCTGTACTTCCTTTGTGCATTGTCAATGTCATCTTTTAGGAGGGCGTCTGCAGATACTTGCGCACAACTGCCACAGCAAGTGCTTGAATGCTGATGGGGCAGCAGGCTCGCTGGGAAGCACTGCCTTGCTTCATTAGGTGGCTGAGAAGCGTGCTGGGTGCTATCTTTAAGAGAGATCTGCACAGATTCTTAGTTGGCTGCAGTACACATTCCAGTTGAGCACTACTTACCAGCCAAATTTCAAGGTTCAGCAAACAATTGAGCTAGGGCAGATGGAATAATTACAGAGTTGTGAAAGGCTGAAATGTAAAACAGACAAACAGATTGTTCCCTCTACCTGTCAACCTTGGTGGAGGAAAACGTTCAGCTTCTAGGTAGCAGCAGTCTCCTAGCTCAAAGGGGCCTTCCCTCTCTCCCAAAGGCCAGAACCATGCTCCAGCTTGCATGTACACTGCAGTGTCACGTCTTCACGTCTACTGTGTGTTTCTGATACCCAGCTTATCACCAGGACTTGTGGGCTCAGGCTGCACACACCAGGTCCCTGCAAAATATCGTGTCCAAGGGTGCTGTTACCAAGCAGTACTGCAGAGTCTCTCAAGTCCAGCTGGCCATTTCATATTTAAGCTGAATTCCTCCTGAACCTCTCAGGTAAAGCCTTTTCTAGTACTAGCTGAGCCAGGGATATGTCACCTTTAATTGATATGCCCTTTTCCATTTCAGCTCTTCTGTCTCTGTCTGCGCTGTAGTGAGAGATTGCAGTACACGAGAGGGTACCAGGTTTGGCTCTGGTTTCCCATGGTTACCAGTGAAATCAAATATGAATAAAAGAGAGGGCTGATTTCCTTGGGATTTGGTAGCATGTTTTTTCCTCTTTGCTCCCAACTGACTGAAATCTTTTCTTCTTCTCTTTTCCCGCAGTTTCCAGCTGCAAGTTTAAGAAGTGGTTCAGAGGAGTGGGTAGGATGCCTGACTGGGCGTAAAGAGGTCTGCCTGCTAATCCTGCCCAAAGTAAACGATCAGCTAATGGTTTTGATTTTAGCTGTATGTGGCTCAATCCTCTCCCATTGGGAGGACTCTGCAAAGCGCAATGACTTGAAAATTAGCTTCACAATATTTTTTTTTTAATTAAAATGAAAGAGGAAATTAAATTACCGCCAGTGAGAACAAGAAGTAGCAGTCATTCACTAATTGTTTGTCAGAAAACAGGTTCAGTGAAGGGGAAAATCAAATTTGATCGGTATTGCTGGGTTTGTCTTCATACTTTCTTGGCTAAGTGGTGTTTTCTGAGATCAAGGAGAGGACCAAACAACAGCAATTCTGTTTCAGGATTTATGCAGAGTTCACTTGCAGTCAGGTTACAAATATTGGTAGTTACAGTGACACTTCATTTCTACTACAATTGTCACATACAAATAAGATTATTAGAAGTGCAGGAGGCCTGAAAGGGATAATTTGCTTGAGGTAAGAACTTTAAAAGCTAAGCATAAAGTCATTCAAGTCGAGCATAAAGGGCAAACATCAGATCAGGCAGAGCAGGAAGACTTTAACCAAGCTTTGGTGAGACCCAATGGAGAGGTCATGCTGTCCAAGTTAATTGGCACTGAGGAGAGAAATTATAGGAGTTATCGGGGATTATAGATTACTCTTTCTCCTGATCACTGCTGTTTCATGGCTGCTGTAAGGGAAAAGGCTGAAAGGACCCTTCTCCCGTAGATGTGCACATGTAGAAAAAGGAGCAGAAGAGAAGTAATGGGGAAAACAGAAAGAAGTTATCTGTGGAGCCATACTAATACATGTTTAGTAGCACTTCACATTGGGAGGCAGCACACTCAAATATCCACAACCCTCAGCAGTGTGCTGCTTCTTTTAAAAGATGGGGCTTTCCCATTTCCAGCTGAAGCACCAGAGACAGGCAGCTCATGTGAATTACATGTTTTTCCATGTACACATGCCACTCAATGCACTCAAGATGCATTAAACCTCTTCTACCTGCTGGGAACAGGACAGAGCACGTGTCCTGTGCATGGAAACCCAAGTGATTTTAGCCCCAACTATTCAGCACAGCAGCCATGCACGACTGCTGCAGCTGGTTGCCATGGTTCAAGCAATTCTGGGATCTCATCAGGGATTTCCAGCATTGCAGAAGGCACTCTTAATATCCTGCTGGAGAAAAAAGGGCAAAGGACCCTCCAAAGGAGCAGAAAGCTCCACAGCTAAGAGTGCAGTGGAGATTAATTGGCTTAGCCAGAAGATACATGTCTGTATTCCCCAAGGAAAACAATTATAAGAGCCAATGTTGTTCACCCCTACAGTAAGAATTTAATTGTAATATGATAAGTGCCGTTTTTTCCAATATACACATACTGACTGTATTGGGTTGGAAAAACCAATTGGCTCATGCCTCAGCATGTATTTCTCAATTATCTGATTGCTGCTTCAGGTAGAAGATTCCCAAATCTTGCTGCTCACTTACTGCACTGCCTCATTTCTCTCTGCCAAGTGACATTGCCATTTGCTCTCTGAAGTGACAGTGTCTCAGAAGCCTTACTAAGTTTTGTGAATGCCACAGAATTTGTCAGTGTGAAAGTACAAACTTGCGCAGCAGAAATCTGGAGTCCAGTAAAATAGACTGGAAATCTCACTTTTGTGGGCCTTCAAAGGACAGAAGGTCTTTTGAATCTTTTATCCCTGGAGTTTTATTTGTCAGTGTTCCGCGGTTTACAACTAAGATGTAAATCTTAGACCATCTGTACTCACAGGTTTTTTGTAGCTTCTTCTCACGTCTCTCATCTTTGAAGTGTAAGTGCTCTTGTTTAAAGATAGACTCCTGTCCTAACTTTAGGACCCAAGCAGAAAGGTTACTGTCTTGAAAGGAATCTTGCTGGAGAAACTTTTTTAAAAGCTGTGAAGTTGGTGCCCACTTCCCTCTGTCTTGAAATAGTTACTCCCTCTTTGCACCGAATTGTGGTGTCAGTTTACTGTTTTACATCCTTCTTTTATCCCTTTTTTTTTTTCCGTTCCCTGGAGAGCTGCCCAGTCCCAAGAAATTTTTGGGTTTGTTTTTTTTCTGATTCTGCTGTCACTTTGTGAGGAACCGGCGGTTGCGGGGACAACCCATGCTCAATTTTCCATATGGGAATGGAAAAACGCTGCGTGGATGTGTCGGGATCACTGCACTCTTTTTACCCAGCCAGCAGATGGCATCGAAGCTCCAGAAACGTCTGCCCGTCACCGCTCCCTCCGACCGTGATCAGGTTCTTTTTTGGCTTCGACATCTTGATGCAAACAGGATTATTTTAGTAGGCTTCCATTTGGCCTGCTGTTAACTTAAAAAACCCTAATTACATTAGTATATGTACACATTTTTTAAAGTTGGTGATCCTTCTCCTGAAGTTTAACATCCTAGAAATTTTACTTTTCTCCTTCAGGGTACTTGTAGAAAACTTAAGAATCTCTTTTATAATGCTTTTAAGTGAGGATTCATTTTATTTCTCATTTTAAGTCTCATTTCTCAAGTTCATTTTTTAGACTAATATCTGTACTCCAGGTGTATGCAGAAGTTTGGCTTTTATGAATGCTGACATGGGTAAAACAGCAGATGTTAAACAAATTTGTTGAAGTTATATTATTTCTAAATCATATTGCTTCCTGATGTTAGATTTCACAGTTTATGTGTAGCATTCAATAACTTACAAATATTTGGTACAAAACTGCTGCTTACATGTCTTAAAAAAACTAATACAAAAACCTGTTGGACTATATAAGATCTAATAAATTCAGTTGCAAAGTTGACTCTGCTTTCTATACTTTGTTAGGAGGAAGGAATTTGTAATTATCACTTCACTTCTTATGAAAAGTAAGGTATAACCCATTTGCTCTTTCATTTCCAGCATGGCAAAAGACAGCTGACTGTCTGTGTCTAATCCCACACACATTAGTCTTCACAGAAAGTGTCTTGTGCCAGTTTCTTTCCTAGGAAACACTTTTTATAGGTGCAAAGAGAACAAGAAAAATTATTAAATTAGTCGGTTTTTTCCTGTTTGTTTTTTTTTCTTTTTAACAAAACCATTTTAACACTGTCGATAACATATTAAATTACACATGATGGGGGAGTCCAAATAATTCTTTGAGTTCAACGGAAATGATGTACGGTAGAATATTTTTCTTCAGAAATCCAGAAAATAGTCCTTTAGAGAAAAAAAAAAAAAGGTATTGAGCCATTTATCTGATTAAAGTATTTACGGATGAAATAATTGCTGCTCTTCCCTCATCTATGCTAATTGTGGTACTCGAATATCTTTTTGTGTCTCCCTGATATGAACAATAAAAAAAATAAGTTTACAAAGTGAAGTCTGTTTGGCCTTAAATAAGATAGGAAGCTAACCTTTTCTGGGCACAGGATTTCTCCTGACTTTCATAATCATGGATTGCTCGAGATGTACATAGACACTGGACAAGTAATTTTTGCCTGTTCCCAGTTTATCCATTATAAATTCAGTTACTGATATTGGGAAAACATCAGCATCAGGATCAACAACTTTTTATATCCCTCAGTGCCCTGGATTCTGTGATAAATGTATTTGTTAAGGATTTCTTGAAGTGTTACTCAGATTTTAGGCAGTGGTTATGTATGACATTCAAGTGTCTTCCTCTGTGATTGTTTTTCATATCATAAAAACTACATCTCATATTAATTCTAATCCTAATCCTATTATTATTGACCCTACGCTTACAATCTATTCTAATTCTCTATTCTTAGTTTTGTTTCACTGAGGTTATCCATGCTGGTTAACAACAGTTTTTTTCAGGTATGTAATATGACAGAATTTATCACATTCTTAGTAAATAAATAATATGTTGGTTGCCTGGAATACTCATTTAAAGCATATCTGCATGGCTGCACACTTGCATGACATTCCCAAGAAGACAAGTAGTACTCCTTCTTGAACGATGCTCCAAAATATTTAATTTTATTTAATTATTCAGTTAACGGACATAATAATTTAATTGATACTACACCATTGAGGTAAACAGAAGTCACTACTGTAGAAAACATAATGTGAAATGCTGCTTGTTAAATAATAAGTAGTGAGAACTGCCGGGTTAAGTGATCATGTGGCTGACTCAGTAGTCTGCTGCCAGAAGCCAAAGTTTGTGCTCAGAAAAGACACAGGTGTGAAAAAGAAGGAACGGCAGGTGGGGGGAATCTACCTGAACCGGGTTTTGGTTCAGGCTGCTGGGCAAGGTCTCACTGCTTGCATTCGCTGCCAGTGGCCTGTGAGCCGTGTGAAACCTTAGAGCTCCATGTGCTGTGTGACCCTGGCTGAGCAGCTCCTCACCCTCCCACACACTGCTTTTCCAGGACACGGGTTTCACCAGCTGAGAATGGTCAGACAGCTCCATCTGAACCCCCAGTGCTGCTTGCAGTACAAATAACAAAGAGTTGTCTGTTGTTCCAGCAGAATTCCTGCTCGGATGGATCTCCCCAGAGGTTGGTATGTTTTAGGAAACGGAGGGTGGTAATACCCAGATTGCGAGTTCTGCTGGCAGGAGAAAAAAAATGAGTTTGTGAGTACATTTTATCTGCAGGCTCTTTCTCTGCTATTATCAAAGTCAGTGAAATGGTAGGGAGGGTCAAACAGAGGTGAGGATCACTTGTACTGGTGTCCTCAGCTTCTTTCTTTGTCGTGGAGGCAGTGCAGCAGGACTGGAACTGTGCTTGGGATGCAAGGTTCACTCAGCTTTCATTGTCCCTATGCCCGCTGCACAGAGTAAATGACAATTACAAGGCCTTCTCTCTTCCTTCAGCAGATACCTCATAATTCTGTTCTTCCCTAATTATCTGTGAAAAGGATCTTTTTCTCCTGCGTGTTTCGAAGCCTCAGGTGCTCACCCACAGCCATAAATTTGCCTTAGGCCTGTCTTAGGTATGAATGATCAGCTCTCAGAAGCACCCCTCTGATTCTTCATTTCTCAACCTCAGCTTACTAGAGAAATGGGGTACAGACTCACAGCAAATCCTGCACGGGCAGGACAGGCTCTCTTCTCATGCCTTTTTGCAAGAAAACCACCCCTTTATCAGAAGTGGCTTCATCTGCTTATCAGCAGCTCACTCAAGTGGCACATGCAGGCTGCTGTCCCTCCTCCTGCTAACCCAGTATTTGTTGGGAAAAACAGCACGGTGCTGCACCAGCCACCCACCTTTCTGTGCCCCTTGGAATGCAAAGGAGCTCAGGAGTACTGGAATATTTTCAGTGTCAAGGCATAAAATTGGCCCACACCCTTCATCACAAAAAGAAACAGTCATAACAAGAAAACATCCTGGTTAAACAGTGAGTTACTGAAGGAGCTCCAACGCAAAAGAAAGGTATGAGAGAGACGGAAAACGTGAGGCTACCACAAGGAAATATAGAAATTGTGTTCCTGCATGCAGAAAGGTAGTTAGGAAAGGGAAAATTCAGCCAGAGCTCAAATTGGCAAATGATGCCAAGCATAGCAAATAGAAGGCTGTTATTGCTCAGTTACAGAGTGGAAGCACGAAGAAGCTGCAGGTATGATGCTGAATGGGGATGGAAGGTTAATTAAAAATGCCCATGGAAAGGACAGGAGTACTTAGTGCTCTCTTCACGTTGGTCGTCATGGGTGAGATCAGCCCCCATGTCTCTACGCTGAGAAGCGATGACAAACAAATGTGGAAAAAAGTTCATTTGAGGACCATCTCCACAAACTGGACAACTATAGATACCTTCCTCAGTTTCGAGGGGAAAAAACCCCAAAAACATGAGAGTAGTTAGCCATGGGAGCCAGGAAAGAGGTGGACTTTCCTTGATGAAAGTATTCAAGACACAGTTCGACAGAAAATGGAGATCTAATCTAAGGCACTGCTTTCCATGGAAATTTGAAGTCCCCTTTGAATCTGGACCTTTATGTCATTTTTATGGTCATCTCTGGTTTCTGCAGAAGAATTACAGTGAAAAAGAAGTAGTCTGGTTACAAACATGTTGTACATTTCTTGTGGTGCCTTTAATAAACACTCGTATTTAGCTCATCTCTTCAGCTTAAACTTTATTTCACTTTTTCTTGCATCTCTGCCTGTTCTGTCCCCTGGAACTAAAGATCACGGAAACTGCTGCAGAGAGGGAGGTTTTATTCCTCAAAACACTAAATTTTTTATTCTGAATTATTTGCTCATAATGTTCAAGCTTTGGCTTCTGTCATTAGCTCTTAACTTCTGTTTAAGGGTCAGTGGAAAAACACTTTTTCTTAAATGATAAAATTTTGTTGTAATTTCTGGTATTTGCAGCTACTCACCAGGTTGTGCCTTACAGAGCGAGATGTGGTAACTTGTTCACAGCTCCCACTTCTATAATTTCCACTTTGTTACTCTGTCGTTTTGGTACACCCTACCCCTCTCTGCTTTTTGGAAAGCTTTTGTGCTGCCACACAGAAAGGAGACACGCTTTTGTACCTCCATTCCAGGAAATTTTGTCCTCAAAACTATCCCTCAAACATTTTGGCAGGTCTCCTGATTTTTGAGGTCTTAGTGAGGAACATCTGAATTTCCACCCTGCACTGGAACGGTATCCAACTATGTTTTTCCAGCAGTGAATAATGTTTACTTCCCTAAGGTGTCCTGGAGCCTCTTAGGGCCTCACCAGACAGCAGTGTCGTGATTACCTCCTGAAGAGGAGGAGGCTGTGCTGTCACTAAACTGAAAATACTCACCCAAATATTGTCTTTTGAGTTCCAATGGGCTGAGTCAACACTGCCGCGATTTCAGGCGCTGTCTCTTGGACGCTCCACAGCCTTTGTGGCTGGGATTTCACAGGCCAGCCTCCAGCACTGGTGCTGATACCCAACGTGCTCCAGCTGATTCCTTCCCCAAGCTGCAAGTCCAAGAGTTCTCTGAGCTTGCCACATGGTTTTCCCAGGACACGTATGATTTCCAGCAAGCCTAATTACTTTTTGGCTGATGCAAGACATACAGAGGGGAGAAAAATATCATTAAAAAAAAAAGTGCAAACTGTACACGTTAGCCTGCCTCTGTGCCCCTGTGGCCAAGCAACATTAAGGTTTAGATTAGAATCTTTTAAAGAGCCCACCCTTCTTTCTCTCCCTTTTCCCTCATGAAAGTGGTCTTTTCCTCCCCTTCCAGCAGCTGTTTTTCTGCTCCCAGTCTTTCCTCATTTTTTGACATGACTGAAGAGAGAACACTTCCTGGGTTGTCATTAGTCTCCTTGTCAGGAGCCTCACAGATCAGGCCTGTCAGATGTGCAAAATCTATCACCACCTCATCCACAGCTTACTTGTTACCCTGCCGAGTTTCAGATTGGAATAATTAGTTTGCCTTGAGCCATTGCCAATTATTTTGCTGCTGTATGATTAAATGGACTGTAACTGAATAGCTGGTCACCAAGATTTAATGACCTTCCACTGTTATATCTAGCCAAGCTACAGGGGTTTTTTTCCTTTCTGTCACCTCCCAGAGGACTTCAGCTGAATCTGAAGGCAAAAGGTCACAGGCATGCACAACAATGAGAACAGAATTTGCAATGTGGTATAGAGTAACATAAGAGAGTCCCTAATATCAAACAGAGTTTATAAGCAGGGTGGTTAACAGGTTATTTTGCGTGCACACAGAGACAGACACAAATAAGAAAAGTGCAAAATGGACTTGCTTATAAGAACTATATCTTCTTTCCTAATTAGGAAAAATCTCTTATTTAGTATGCAACCCAGCTGGATCGAAGCATACTTTTAAATAGAAAGTTATGTGCTCAAGAAAATGGATTCTTCGTCTATGACTAAGATTCTTGTAATAAATTAGTGTTTGTTTCCCCAAATCCATCTCGCAGAACTTAGACATTTTTTCTCTAGTTGTACATTGCCACCTCACTGAAAAAAAAAGGTGTAGTCTGTTTTTAATGTGCCTATGCCAAGTTTTGATTAATATTATGTAACTCAGCTGTTGAAACTGTAAATGTATTAAAATAAAAGAAGTTTGTTTGAGTCTTGGACTGAAACATTGTGGGCAATTAGTCTACAGTCTGGACCAGCATATTTAAGCACATCAGCAAAGAAATGTTGATAGTTCTGTGTCTTGCTCAGAAAAGAAATCACAATGTCCCTACAGTACAATCTGTTAAGCAAAGCTCTCAGCAAATGTGGGTTTGTGGGTGATCTGCAGCAGCACTGATGTGATTTTTTGTGGTTGGATGTAGATGTGTAGATCTGATCTATTAATTCGATCGCGTACGTGCACAGCAGTGCCTCCTACATCCCTTGATATTGCAAACAGCCAAGCAGTGATTCATCAGTCCAACGTCCTCTTGATGAGAAAACTGAATCATTGAAGGCCTTCTGTGTTCGGATCAATGAAGAGAAAGGCACTACCATTCATTCACATTCTCCTGGCCACTGCAATACGTAGGTAGTGCCCCAAATGCAGTAACATTTTCCTCGTCCTGGAATGTTCCTGCTGCTCAGCTCCACCACCACCATCACAGGCAGCAAGCTGGCAGCTGTGCATCCCCAGGAGACCTTTGGCTGCCTTTCCCCCTGAGTCCCTCTTCTTCAGCTCCTCTTTTCCAGCTAGGACAAGATGCTGAGTGCCTCTGTGACCTGGACAAGGCCAGCTGGCACAGCCTGGTGGCACACATTGGTTCAGTGAGGGAAGAGGCCACTTCTGCCTGTCTAGCCAGCCATGCTTCCAGTCCTGGGGGAGAAGCTGGCACCTCTGCCAGGGACATCTGCCTGGGCTGTATCACATCTAACCACAGGGAAATAGTGCCTGAGCATAAGGAGCAGTGGGAGNGATTCAAACTCTTCCCAGAGTGTTGGCAATTTTTTCCATGGGCAGAGGTCAAAATAAGTGCCGTCCAGGGGGGATAAATCCTTAAAAACTGGCAGGACAATATCTCCTGCACCTTGAGTACCAACAGGAGAGCCTGTGGGTGCAAGGCATGGGCTGGCAGCAGGGAGCATTCCTGGCCAGCAGCAGGCAGGGATCCTTAGGACTTGGGGTGGTTTAGCCACAGAAATGTTAGGTCTTTGAATTCAGAACAGTATTCTGGCGGTCTGGAGGCTTGGGACAAGTTGGAAGAAGAAGCAGGGACAGGCAGGATATGCAGGAGGAGTAGCCTGTCCCAGCAACCATCTGAGTTGGCCATGCCAAAAGCTGGGGCTGCAGCAAAACCCAGCCCCAGGAACCCACCGGGGACAGATTTCTCAGTGTATATTCATGATTATTACACTGTGAAAGTCCTGGAACAGCGAAGTAAGCCTCAGACATACATTTTCAGATCATTACTGATTTTTGTTGGTTTGTAAAGTAACTTTGACAGGATTTTTTCTGGACTTCAGGCTTTTATCAAAGCTTCAGGATAAGATGCTAAGAAGAAAAATACTATCTATTAAAAATAACTCCTCACGGTCAAAGCATAGACACTAAAAAAGCCACAAATCTGATTTAACTGATGTTCAATCCCACTGCTGTTAAAGAGAAGAAACGCACGTAATGGAGTGCTAAAATAAGACACAGTAAGTGCATTTACCAACAACTTGTGCAAGGAACAAAAGAAACCCCAATTCCCTAGTGTGTTTGTCTGCATGGAAGCTCCAATATCCAGTGGGATAAGGTTGTGCAGCTGGAGAGATACTATCGCTGTTGCTGTCTTCACTATCAACCCACAGATTTTCACAAATTTTTGCAGTTCCTGTGGGGAAACTACTTGCCAAGTTTGGATGAAATTCACACGCAGTTTTAGAGGTCATACAAACTGTTTTCACAGAAGCTAAATCCTAACTAGACCTTAACTAGCCTTAATCAAGTCCACTACACCTGCGTGTACTGCTGTGTACGAGCGCTAATTAATTTTTGCTAATTAAAATTATTCAGATGCAGGTACAGCTATCTCTGGCTTTAATGCAACCACTAGGTGAGCCTGGGTGGAAACCAGAAACCCTTGTTTTGCGTCTTCAGAAGCCGACTGTGTGCGCATCCATCTGTGCAAAAGAAATATGATTCTCTCCTGCAGACAGCAGATAAATATCATGTCAGCTCTCCTCTGCTGCTGAATCCCTGGATGATCCTGTTATCTTTCTTTCATTGTTATTCTCACCGGCAGCAGGAGCCCTTCAGCAGTGCTTGCTCTGGGCCCGAAGTGGGAGGTGGGGTGCGAGGCACTCAGCCACAGCACCCCCAGGCACATCCTCATCTCTGTTTCACCAGGGACCAGCACTGGGAACCTGAGCACAACACTTCATTTGTGGTCTGCTGGCTTCTTCTCCACATTTTTTGTTTCTCTTGTCTATTCAGCCCGTAATCTTTTCAAAGGCTGGGGCTGTCTCTGTCTGTCTAGACACACAGGACCTATTACAATGGGACATTGATTTCTGATGGGGTCTCCATCTGCTTACTGTATTGCAAATGATTGCTGCTAACTTTAAAAAAGCTGCGTTTCAGCATCAGGGTTCAGCAGTATTAAGGACATTTGGACTTTATTGCGAAGATAAATAACACCTCTACTGATCTACTAATGAACAGAGAAATAATCTCCTTCAAAATCACAGAAGTTTGTAGGTTAAAGGTGGATTATGTGGTTTTCATGCTTGGCCAATGATGTGTGCTCTTGCTTTCTTTCTCTGCTATCTGCTGAAGCCAACTGAAATGTCTGACAAGTTGCTTAGTTTTTCTGTGCAGTATCTGTAATATATACTGCTATTTCTTAGCACTTTTTGTTGTTGTTCTTATCACCACAGCCTCTGAATGTCTCAAAACAGCTCAGTAATTTATTCGTAATGCATAAATGTTATTGTACTCACTTTACAGAGTGAAATACAAAGGCATGAAGTGATACATAGACATGTAAGAATTATCTTCCAAGGAAGAAAAATCCATATGCCCCGTCTAATGCTTTAATCATGGGTCTAGCCTTTCTACAGTACAGTATTTTATTGGAAAGCCTCTAGGAAATCTCTCCTTGACACATGAAAAATAAGAACTGTGATTCCTGCCAAGATTTTTTTTTTTTTGAGTTGAGTTGACGAAACCGTTGCCATGTCAAAACAGTCCTCAGAATTGCATCTTTTTGTCTGATTTTCACATCCTTTTCCTCTGCTTATGTAGGCAAGCAAGAAGATTCTGGGAAGCTGCAGCTTCCTTTGGAAATATTCCTTTCTTCCCCAACAGTGTGACCACCTAGCAGAGCAGAGGGGAGGCTCAGGACAACGAGGATGTTTGGCACGGGGTGGGTGAGTAGCAAGAGACATCCCTCCATCCCTTTGTAGGATAACAGCTGCAACACCGTCACAGGCCCCGAGAAGACAGAAATAATGTGTTTGTGGCCGATTGTTCAGCCTTGGCAAGTGACCCTGGAGAGTCGCTGTTAGCAGCTATTGATACCAAGAGCAATGGTCTCTTCCTGCTTTTGTGAGAGCACACTTTGGATTACCCAGGGTGCTCTGCAATCCTGCTTTTCAAACATGCCCAGCTCACCAGGCATCCCAACCTAATGGAGAAAAAAAAAAAAAACGAAACAACCCCAAGCAAAAAAAAAAAAAACAAAAAAACAAAAAATCAAAAACAAAAACAAAAACGGCAAAGGCTTCTATGCAGAGCAGCATTTGAATAGACAGCAGCCAATTTGCCAGTACAACAATTATGCATTGAGCTGATTCCTAGATATGAATATCCCTTTCAGGGAGAGCTTCCCAAATGAGGGAAATCCAGAAGCTGGCTTTTGAGAGCGAAATTCCCTGGGAATTCAGCATACGGCTTTGCCTGGCAGTGTTCCCACCAAAGAACCAACAAAAAGCAACTGGCTCTAATCCTTCTCCTTATGTATTTTGGCAGCTTTCTCCCATTTAAAAGGAAAATAAAAATAAAAGTCCTTCTTGCTCCCACACTGGAAAAAGTCCAAGATACACACATTGGGAGTACAGGAACTGGCATTTAAGGTCCTCCTGACACTTTTTATGCTGGGTCTTTGATCACACAGAAGAAGGCAGTTTATTTTTGCCTTTTATGGTCTTAAAACAAAAAGTTGCTCTTGGAAGCTGTCTGCAATACAATTTGGTGTTCAGCCTTCCTGATAAAACTGTTCTAAATAGTGCCATAAAATAACAAACACCCCAATAATCCTGGTTAGGCCTCCCCTATGTCTCTTCTGAACCATGAATTTTGTGAAGATTAAAATAAATGTGAGATCAAAACTGGGCCTTTCTTTTTTGTTTGTTTGTTTTGTCATTTGTATGACCTTTTTTTTTTTTAAAAAAAAAAAGGCAGCAAATGCTTGAGAGTTCAAGACTGCACTAAGACACAAACACACATGCTTTTAGAGGCATAAGCCTTCATGCCTTTTAGATAAGATGAGGTCTGAGATAAAGTTGTGGGTAAGATACAGTGTGAGACGATGGCAAAAAGCCATTTGTGTCAGTTCTGCTGCCCTTCAGGCATGCTGTCCTCAGACAGGCATATCAAAAAGTCTGATCCAGGTTTTTTATAAACTCTGCTGCTCTGTCCAGGTCTGCTCTAAGTGATGTGTTTTTTCTGTCAAGCATTTAGTCGTGCAGAGTATTAGCTCCTAGTATTTGTGGAGAAATTCTGTTCACTACGACACTTTGACCTTTATACAGGAACAAAAACAAGACATTGCAGTTGTCCAAGTGATTTATAGCAAAGATGTTATGAATTGGCATTTAAAATAGGTATTGTTCTCATGTAGCAAGCATCAGGCCTTGTATTTCATCAGATAACACATCTTAATTTGGCTGTTAGGGAAAAGTCATATCTTACCCATATGAAATACTCTTGTTTATCCCAGGAGTGGTTTCAGAAACAGTTTGAAGAGGGCAGAATTCCCAAAGTGGAAAGAAAAAACTATCTGTTTTTACTCAGACGTACCTAGAAGGGCAAATATGGCCAACTTAAAAGGTCAGAGCCTCAGATGTTGTGATGTCCTAGAATCAGCAAGTGTTGAATTTGAAAACTCTGGAATTTACCAAATTCTAACTGAAAGCATTGAAGAGAAAGGTGTGCACTACTAGATATACTAGGCAAGAATCAGCAGAACAAAATTCAGTGCTCCTTTCAAATGGAAACTGATAGCATACGAGGCCTGAGATCTTATCTAGCAGATTTTAGTGCTCAGACAGGAAAGGTTAACTGGGTAGATAAACCATGGTCCTTTCTGCCAGCATCTCTGACTGGGTGGTGATGGTTTTCCATGCTGGTGCAGCCTCACCAGTGGAGCTGGAATTCATCAACAAGTTCATAAGACAGAAGAGGCTCGCCTTTTGACGTGTTGCTGTGTTGTTGTTCCAGTGAGGGGACGCTGCTGTGGAAGGGTAGTCTGGGGTGGTGCTTTCAGAGGGCACCGTGCTATCAGCACAGTGAAGAATTGCCCCGGAATTCCCACCTGGAATTCTTGGCAGCATCCTTAATTTGCTCTGGATGTGCAGGTTTCCTTTGTTGTTCCCTGTTCCCCAGCACAGCAAGGATAGCAACCTGTTGGAGCCACTCCAGAGGAGACCACCAAGCTGACCAGAGGGATGGAGCAGCTCCGCTGTGAGGAAAATCTGAGAGAGTGGGGTTTGTTGAGAAGAGGAGGCTTCAGGGTGACCTAATTGCCCCTTCCAGTGCCTGAAGGAGACAACAAGAAAGATGGAGAGAGACTATTTACAAAGGCTTGGAGTGACAGGACAAGGGGAATGGCTTCAAACTGAAAGAGAGCAGGTTGTTTTGATGCAATTCTAACCCCAAAATTGCTGACTTCTCTGACTGCTATGTAGTTTTCTCTACAATAAAGTATTTTTAATAAAACAGCATTGGGGAAAAACCATGTCCTGCCCCATTTGAATTGTGCTGCCTTTCATACTCTGCAGCACCAGAAAGTTTGGGTTCACCATACAGCAAGTGCAGGTCTAACTGCACAGCACAGCTCTTTCAGTGACTGACTCTGACCAAACTCTTGTTTCTCTTCTGCAGCTGCAAATCTGGAATTTGCATCTGTCTGGCAAGTTGTGGCTGCAGATTAAGCTGGGTAGATTGTGGGGTATTTCTTTCCAACCACACGTCAGTGGTAATGAAATCATGTTTCACAATATTTGTCAAAGTAACACATTCAGCAGAACTTCCCTGAGGCATCAGAAATTGTTTATTTAGAGAAAAAAGAGTTCCTGAGCGGTAGACAGTGGTGAAGATTCAGCTGTTTTTTTACAACAACAAGTACAAAAAAAACTCTGAGGGAAGTCAGCTGGGTCTCCAGGGCATCTTGCACTGCTTAACGTGCAGTATCCAGGCAATCCAACGATTTATTCTGTGGTCCTCTGCACTGTTCTTGCCTGACACTTGTCTCTTATTCAGAAACTGTTTGTCTGGGTCTGACTGGTGCCCCCCCTCCATCCTTGCTGGGCAAGTGTCGAGGTGCTGCTCACTTTCATTCTCCTGCCACCAAAGGTTCTCTGCTTCTGTGGAAAGGGGCAGCAGGAAGGGGCACGTGCCTTTGTCTCAGCCACCACCCTTCACTGCCCAGCACATCTGCTGACAGACAAAAATAAATCCCTGACCAGGAACAGAGCAGCAGAGGTGCAGAGACATGCTCTGATCTCCTTCTCCCATAATGTGGGTGGTAACCTCCTGCAGAGGAATCAGGTTTTAGCCCTTTCAGTCATGGAGAAATTCTCAGAGGCACAAAAGGGCGTGTTAATCAACACAACAATGCCTGCTTCATCTACCAGAACTCCCAAGACAGGGCATCAAGATAAATTTCCATTTACTCAGTGGCGCAGTAGCCCAAAGCTACCAGTGCTCAAAGGGTCACAGGTTGTCTTGCTCTGTGTTGATGGCCTGTTTGGATGCTTTTACCTGGAGTAAATGCAAGGTAGTACAAAATACCCTATGTCAGAATAAAAAGTGGGCAATTTCACTTGCTGCAGAATGCCACGGAAAAAGCACATTTAAGGACAGCTGGAGAAGAGTGTACCAGTGATACCTGGTGTATGGCAATCTCCTTGTGCTGGTTTTGGCTGGAAGACAATTAATTTCCTTCACAGTATCGAGTGTGGGGCTGTGTTTTGGATCTTTGCTGTAAACAGCGTTGATAACACGGGGATGTTTTAGTTTCTGAAGAGCAGTGTTTGCACAACGAGGCTTTTCTGCCCCTCACAATGCCCTGCCAGCGAGGGGACACAAGGACCTGGGAGGGGCCACAGCCAGGACAGCTGACCCCAGCTGACCCAAGGGATATTGCAGACCGTATGGTGTCGGGCTCAGCACCCAGAGCTGGGGCAGAAGGAAGAGGGTGACGTTTGGAGTGACGGCGTTTGTCTTCCCAAGCCACCAGGGATGGATCCCGGCTTTCCTGGGGATGGCTGAACACCTGCCTGCCCATGGGGAGCAGGGAATGAATTTCTTGTCTCACTTCTGCTTTCCCTGTTAAACTGCCTTTGTCTCAACCCATGAGTTTTTTTCACTTTTGCTCTTCCACTTTTCCCCCCGTTGCACTGGTGGGAGAGTGAGCGAGCGGCTGTGTGGTCGCTGGCAGTCCTTTTTGGCAGCCAAAATGGGACATGAAGGGCTTGAGATAATGGAAGATTTGATTGGAATGTGCCTTTTAGAACTGCCGCTGGGTTTGGTTTGGTATGCAGTACGGTTGGCTCGCCACAAAGAAAGATGTGTCCTATTTTAGACAGCTACAGTTAGAGGTCTGGATAAAGATGGAGCACAAGAGAATTGCTCACTATCCAGGTTGGCCCCATGCTGTCACATGTGTGATTCCTGCATGCTTTTCTTCCTGGAAGACAAGGAGAGATCTGGTACACTCTCTAGGAAGAGAGCGATGAGGAATGGAAATGTAAATGCTGTGCCATACATGGTCCTCTTTCTCTGGTTTAGTAAGAGCTCCACTCTTTCCGCACCTCGCTCATGAGAACCTGTGCTTTACACCCTGGTAATTGTCAAGTCAAAACTGAAGCCTCCAGGCCTCAGATTTCTGAACTCTTGACCTCTTAGTCATGGAAGTGTGGGTGTTCATGAATCAGCATGGTATCACTTAACTATCCCCTCTGTTTTTGCTACTTGTTTACTTTTTCCACAAAATGCTATTCAGTTCTTAATCTGAAATAAGAATTGATTGTTTGCTGTGTCTGATAGAGCCACACTCAGCATGGAAATGCCTGGATGTGTCTTACTCAACTGCTATAGATTTTGTGGGAATGTCATTCTTAGCTAACTCTGCTGCAGAGCAGGAGCAGAGCACTGGACACTGCTGCTTGATGGGAGATGGCAGCTTCCAGCTCATGAGTGATACTTTCCATCTGTTCTTACAGCCATTGCTGCTTGGTGGCTCAAAACCTTCTGATGAAGTCCACAGCATGGAAAGCAATGTTATTAAAAAAACCACTGCGCTTGTTTTGTCTCACCTCCCACGTGAATCAGGCTTCGATTTGCCTTTGCTGCTAACAATCAGGAGAGGTAAACAGAGGCCCTCTCTAAGCCATTTACATCTTTGTAGGCACTGGTGGCTGGAAAAATGTCCTGGGATACACTTACACCCCTAGGTCCAAGATGTTCTCATGTGCTGGATGTCCTGGGCTTATTTTTGGTAGGAGAGTCATTCGTAGGATGTCCCGTGCTCCAAGAAAATTCATTCTCACCCCTCACCCTGCACCTCCTCCTGAGGCTTAGCCATGCTATTTTGGCTGTAAAAAGGAAGCAGCTGAGTGGAGCAATTTTGGGCAAAGGACCCTTTGTGGAGCACGATGAAACTTTTTAAAGTGAGGCTATCCTAATGGTGTCTTCACTGCCTTAATGATACCTTCAGCTTTGTACGCATGTAGATCTGCTTTTTTTGGGGATTGCAGCCAGGGTGGATAGCAGTGAACTCATCAAATACTCTCCTTGCAGTTCAGCTGGGATGCTTAGAAGCTCAGGGATTCTTTCCTTCCCGTGACCCCAACATGACTAACGGGGAGGGACGGGACTCTGCACTGGAGCCTTTCTGTGTGTGTTAAGAGTGGCCACAGAGCCACCACCTGAGACCAGGAGTCAGTGGCCACACCAAAATCTGCTGAGACACAGCTCTGGCATGCAGACCTTTACAGCTAGGAGGAAGCAGTTTGCCCAAAGCCATGCAGACAAGGCCACCTCACCACTGCAGGCCCGTGCTGCCACTGTCAGGACACCTCCCTGAATTCCAGATGCGAACCCTCCAAACTCCCCTCTGTCATTTTTGCTGCAGTGCAGCTCCAGGGCCTGGCCTCCTGTTTGTTTTTCTTTCTTTCTTTATTTTTTTTCCTTTTCCCCTGTGGAAATTCCTGAAAGTCTTCCCAGAGGTTAGCAAAATGTTGTCTTGCAAAACTGCCAGCATACCAGGTAGGGAAAACCTTACGAGATCAAACAGAGAGCAGCCTGTAAAACGCAGTGCTGGTGACTGTGAACATGACCCCTGGCCTTGCCTTGGTCTCAGTCCAACTCCAGAGTCACCACCTACTCCTAATCAAGACCCAGCATGGGTTGTGCGGAGCACCCCTCATCTGTACAGGATGCTAAGCAGGGTGCACAGAAATTGTTAGCATTTTTGAAGGACACCTTCTCCTGCTTTTTCTTCCCCCTTGAAATTAGATTAGTAATTCCCCTCAGGATTTCAGAATGTGAAAACTTGGATCAGTTCTAACACTCACACATCATAATATATTTTATGTCCTTATTTAGGGCCAAACACTGATCCGTGTGCTCAGTTTTCAGACATACTGCCTATTCCTTGGCACAGCCTCTCCGTTTCACAAGTACTCAGGCACAACAGCCTGTCAGCCAGAGCCTGGCACTCCTGCAGGCAACAGGATGAAAAGGGGAGACAAATATGGTTTTGGGATCAGCAGTGCTGCAGGTTGCTCAGCAGAGCCAGCTTGCAGGGGAAGGAGCAAATGAGAAAGAGCCAGAATAGAGGCAAGAGCTGCTCAATTTTTTATCCTGGGGTGAAGGCGGGGAAAAGCAAAGTAAGCTCACAACGCTGACTAACAATCTGCTCTCAGCAGGGTAACTCAGAGTCACTTCCTACTACAGGCTCTTATCAACACCTTCCTACACATGCATGTGATTAACACTGATTGGTCCTGAAGGTCATTAATTTTGGAGTCCTCCTGTCCCATCTGCAAGACAGCCAAATCCTTACTGGCAGAAATGGTGAGTTCCTCCTGATCCTCCCACTTGATCACTGGAATTGCTGATGCAGATAAGGAAGAGTCGTGCTCATACCACTTCTCCCACTGGGACGTTCACTAGAAAGCTTCCCTCCATATTTGAGGCTGTTCCCATAAAAGATTCCCTTTGTTGTATTTAGGAGCTCCCACATTTTGTTTTTATTCCCTGTGGCGTTAGGAGCTCATAATCACATTTTTAAAATAAAAGGGAAGGTTTCAAGTGATGCTGTCCCCTTGTTAGTACAACATCACTGCTTTTCAGGCTTTCTCTTTGCCTGTTTGTCTTGCAGCCCTCAAAGAGAAAGCAAGTGGGAGTCATCCTGGCCTCCTGAGAAGCCAGTCTGATGCCCAGAGATACAGCAGAGGAACAAGTCCTCTCTGCTGCTTTTTCCCTTTGCTGCTGACCTTCAACATGAGGAAATCTGATTTCCTCCAGCCTGTTGAGCAAATAGAAGAGTCAGAGCACTGGCCTCTTCCTCTGTGCTTCCTACAACAGCACTGCTTTCCTTCTGAGGCCCACAGGTCCACCCTTGCCCCTGAGAATGAGCCTTTGTCACTCGTTAAACCCTGCAAGTGTCAAGTCTGAGCATTGTTCAAATATAATGTCTCTGTTTCCCTTTGTCCTGCTTCCAGCCACCTTTTTGCCTCTGTCCTCCTCCACGTTTGCCTCATTTCCTTTTCCTTTTCCTGCACCAGGCACCTGTTAAAATGGAGCAGAAGAGGAAAATGAAATGTCTTGTAAAATAGGCATGGAGGTGGGTCATAACAATTGAAAAAAGCAGTTAAGTAGCTCAGCAGCACTCTTATGGGGCTTTTCTCTTTCAAACACTGTGATTTTTCAGCTGGAGTGCAGTCAGGTTATAAATTTGCTATTTAATCTGCCGTGTTCATGGCAGTGTAAGCAATCAACAAATTAGCACCATTTAATTTCTTTTCATTGCATCTGTTGGGCACCAACCCATTCTCAGAAGAGAGAGCTAGTTTTTTTCTCCTTTTTTTTCTTCTTTTTTCCCCCCTCATTTTCTTTTTTTTTTTTTTTTTCCTTTTAATAACCTTGAACTGCTCTAAGGACTACAGCAGTGCTGCATCTGGCAGTGTGTCACACAGACCACACAGGGAGGAGAGGTCAGCATGGGGCGAGCACCAAAATTCTTGCACAGCACCAGCTGAGGCTGATTGGGAAATGCACTGGCAGAGCTCACCTCCCCCCAGTCTCATTCTGAGCCTCCAACTCCTGTGCCTGCAGAGCTCAGGTGACCCTCCCCAGCCCCTCTAGCAAGGAAAGGGCTCCTTGCCCTGGCCAGCAGCATGGCTGGGATGATGTCTTTCCCCAACCCATGAGGCAGCTCCGTGCTGGAAGCAGCTGTGGGGGTCTGAGCCGGCATGTTGCCTCTCCATGGTCAGATCTGGCAGCTCAAAGGTTCACAGGAGGCCTGTCAAGCACCTCCAGAAGGGAGGATATCAGTCATAAAGTCCCATGCAACAAAATGATGAGCTCCAGCTGCTGCAGGAGGGTGCCCCAGTGGGTCCTGACTAGAATTATGCCAGCTCACCCTTTGGTCCTCTGTCTTTGGTGCCTCACTCTGGAGGCACCAACTCACCTCACTCACCTGAACTTCATCAGTGTTCCCCTATTTTAATGGATCAATGTAATTTCTTTCTGTTTGTAGCAGAATAGTTCTCATTTTCAACTCTATAACAAAGTTCCTCCAAGTATTTTAGCTTATCTTCTACAGCTGTTGGTCATTTTGTTGGTTTTAGACATGTCCAAGGGTTCCTTCTTCAATTGCTGCTTGACACTGGTCAAGCCAAGACAAAAAACACGGGCTTTGTCTTTGAACTGCATGGTAGAATGATCAGGAGTGTGATAAAACTTAATTTACTTCAGTGTGTTACCTTCTTTATTTGTAATTAAGGGGATCTTTCCCTGGTGGGTCACATTTGGCAAGTCACTTCACCTGCCTTGTGCCTTCTTAAACTGTATTAACCCATCCTCTCTATTTTTTTTTTGCTCCATTTCTTTTGGTCTGCAAAGCAGGTGGTGTTCTTTGCTTCGTGGTTGCCCAAACCTGGTCTCCCACTTTGCCTTTGAATAGTGAGAATCTAGAAATGAAAATATTCAGGCAGGACCAGGACATGGCCACAAGGTACAGATCTGTTACTTTGCCTGTGTAGTTTGTTTTTTCACCACCCTGCTCTGTCGAGCTGATCTGCCAGGGACTTTCTTACTGAGCAATAAGTGAAGTGGGTACTTTCCTGGGGTCAGTGATTGGGTCAGATGGGAAGTTGTTAAAGCATTCAGAAATAAACTATTAAAGGTGCTGCACTCCACAGAAAGGGCTTGATCTTGTTGTTTTAAAGCAGGTTGTATTCTTGGCTTAGTGCAAAGAGCAGTAGAAAATTGTTTGTTGTGGGATCCCAGCGTAGATATTTGCCAAAGGGGCTCAGCTGCCACAGCGGTGCACCCAGGAGCAAAGGGATCTGGTGTCAGGGTGACCTGGTGGGTACCTGGCACATGGCAGAGAGCAAAGGGGTTCAACTAACAAAACAGCTAAACTTCCCTGAGGCAGAACTTATGAGATAAGTCATCCTGCTCTGGAGGGGAAAAAAGAAAATAATCTTCTTGAAAGCATGGCTGAAAGGATATAGCATCATTAAAATGTGTCCAATTTAATTGCTGCGTGGGTGGGATGGTCTACCAACAATCTGCTGGAACGATATCTTGCACTTATCTGGAGCAGATAAGCTCTTGCCTCTGCCTTTTTAATTATTTTCTTTTTTTTCACTGTAAAACAAGGCGCATTATTTAGCTCAAGAGTCTTGTAATTACTGAGCGCTGGCACTTGATCAGTGTGCCACTGTCTGACAACCTTTCTTCCAACCCTAAAGACCAGGGACTTTTGCTTTATTGTGCACCTCACAGGTCCTGGCGCTGCAGAGCCCTGAGCCAACTGCGGTTTCAGATTGTTACAAAAGGCTTGTCACTGCGTTTTGTTTCGGTTTTTTTTTTATCTTTGTGCTTAAATCTTCTGGCCCGGCACAGGCAGAGGATACTTGCACCCTGTCCTCTTGCATCAGGGTAATTCAGCTGTATTAGGGGAAGATGGGTCACTTTAAGCATCAGTTGTCAAAGTGGCAGCTTTGAAGTGGGTTTGGGAAAGGAGTCTCAGCCCAGCATGAAAGAGGGCAGCAAGAGCTTAAAGGGTAATTTTTTTTTTTTCTAAGACTAAAACGTGGGGTTTATGCTGTGTTATTTTTTTCCTCACTGGCAGAGGGTCTAGGCTGTAAGCTATCATATTTTCCACAGTGTCTGACTGCATGTGATAGGAACATACCTTTCCCTCCACTTCAACCCAAAAAAGGTTGGCAAACTGCGAGTGCAGCAAAAACACAGGAGCAACTGCATGTAGATGAAGAAAACACTGCAGTGCAATAGGTTGCAGAATCAAAACAGCCCCTTTTGTAGCCCAGGAGGAGCAAAGAATTGGCTTTCTCCTCCTTTCTCCCCCTTCTGTGCTCTTTTCTTTGTGATGCATATTCTTATGCCTGCGGTTAAGAAAAACCCAACGAAACCAAGTCACTGGACAGGCATGCACCAGCAACCCTCATTTCTAAATCTCACATTCTCTCTTTAGCAGCTGCTTCTGCTGTAGATACTAAACTTCTGCTGGGAGTGAGCTGTGAAGGGAAAGCACTCTGTTTCATGGGCAGTGTGTTTTGCAAGTTGGTGAGGAGCTTTCTGAGGCTTTTCTTCTCCTCAGAATGCGGAATTTCTGGTGGTGTGGTGGGAATGCTAAAGGCTTGTCTAGACTGAGAAACAAGGTGTGTAATGTTAGCACACTGAAACATGTGTGTTCCAAATTGCGTCTTTCAATGTGCACAACAGCTGGCAGAAATTCCTTTCTTGATAACTTCTTTGTATTTAATTGCAATTCCTGGGGTATCAGGGACTCGCTTAAAAGTCACTAGATTCAGGAGTTGTGTGAATTCATGAGAAATTTCAGGGAATCATAGAATAATTTAGGTTGGAAAAGGCCTTTAAGATCAGTGAGTCCAGCCATTAACCCAGCACTGCAAAGCCCAGCACTAAACCTTTTCCCCAGGTGCTACATCTACACGTCTTTTAAATCCCTCCAAGGGTGGTGACTCCATCACTTCCCTGGGCAACGTGTTCCAATGCCTCAGCCCTTTCTGGGAAGAAATCTTACATCCAATCTAAATCTCCCCTGGCCCAGCCTGAGGCCGTTCCCTCTCCTCCTGTCCCTGTTCCCTGGGAGCAGAGCCCGCCCCCCCCCCGGCTGCCCCCTCCTGTCAGGGAGTTGTGCAGAGCCACAAGGTTCCCCCTGAGCCTCCTTTTCTCCAGGCTGAGCCCCTTTCCCAGCTCCCTCAGCCGCTCCTGGGGCTCCAGAACCTTCCCCAGCTCTCTTCCCTTCTCTGGACACGCTCCAGCCCCTCAATTCCTTGTGAGGGGCCCAGAACTGGACACAGCACTCGAGGTGTGGCCTCAGCAGTGCCCAGCACAGGGACGGTCACTGCCCTGCTCCTGCTGCCACACCATGGCTGGGACAGAGCAGGGGCCATCGGCCTTCCTGGGCACCCCTGGGCTCGTGTCCAGCTGCTGTTGACAAACCACCCCTCAGCAAGCCCCATAAAAATGCTGTAACACAGAAGAAAAAGATTCAAGAACACCAGAATGGTTTTATTTTCCAAGCCACCTGTGAGCTCCTTGGAGACCATGAGCTATTCTCTGGTCACAGCTGCCAGATAAATTGGTGTGGTTAATGCTGGGTGGAAGTTACACTAGAGATCAAGAAGCTCCCCCCACGCCAGCTCTGTTTGCTATTAGTGGTAGGCCTGAGCACAAGCCAGCTCCCAGCTTCCTCACTGGCTAGGCTGAGCAGGATGCATGTCATTTTTAACCTGGTTTAAAAAAGTAAAATAAAAATCAGAGTTTCAGACCTTTGCCTGCGTTGCATGACGTGCTGAAGCTGAGATGGAGCTGCTTACTTGGTGGAGCTGTGTTTAGCCCAACACCAGGCAGGCAGCTGCAACCTGCTAGAACTCACCCCTGCCCTGCAGATCTTCAAAACCAGCTCTCTGAAGAGTGCTGAAGTTCAGGCAGACCTGGTGGAAACTGAGGAAACGGCTTTCCAGCACCTGAAGGGCTCAGGAAACAGGGAGCCACAACTGGTCAGGGTCCAGCAGAACCAGGGAGGAGAGGTGGCAGTGGTTTGCTGCTGTGGGAAAAGCAAGAAAAAGAAGGTAAGGTTGTAAGCTGGGCAAGCAGGGCTCTTATGTACAGCACACCCACAGCAATTCCCTTCTCTGCACGGCAGCTGTGTCCCATTTTGGAAATCATTCCCACGGTGGGAATAGTGAGGAGTCTGGAAAGTGCCAGACTGGGAGAAAGATTGTGAAGTGATTCAAGACGAACATGACAGGAAGTTTCAACTACTTAAGAAGGAGAGGTAGGAAAAGAAGAACTCTCCACAGCTGGGAGGGAGATGAGCTCAAGCTGTGGTGAGGAAGCTTGGACAGTCCTGCAGCAATGAGGCACTGGGAGAGAGGGTGAGGCCTCTATCTGATAGGGGATGTATTTAAGAGCAGGTTAAGCAAGCATTCGCTGGGAATAACCTAGACACAGTTGAGCCTGTCTTGGACTCAGAAGGTGGACTTGATGATCTCCTGAGGTCTGTTCTGCTTTTAGTAGTGGGGATGGCAAGAAGTGCAACATCTGGGGTAGGACCACTTGTTCAGATGAGTTTGGAGGTCAGTGTAAAACATCCCCCTCCCTCCCACACCAGCAACTTGTGCTGGACACTGTTGGATGTGCTGGTTTTGCGCTCACAGAGGCTGCTTTCTTTTGTTTCCAGGAGATGGATGCCCATCCCTGAATTCATCTATGCATTCATGGTTCACACCACCACGGCTCCGTGCTCTTCCAGGGGGGGCCACATCCTTGGCCTGCCTCCTGCTCTGAGTGTATGACAAAATCAGAACAGGACTTAAATGCATGGTGGTCTCCTTGACCCAGATAAACACACTTTTTTTCTACAAACCCAGTGAATTTGCCCTTTCTTCTCAGTGCAGGCGAGCACTGGGCACGGAGTGCTGAAAAGCCATTTTGCACTCACACAGTCTGGGATGCAGTGGCCTTTATGCTCTTGGGCTGAGATATCTCATGAAATGGACCAGTGTCCAGAGCAGTGGAAGGACTCAGCAAGCTGGACATGCTGAAGCTTCTCGCTGTGTCATTGCAGTGGCATTCACCAGTGACTCACCAGCAGCATGACAGCAGTGGCAGCTGCACTAATGCCTGTGCCTTCCATCACACAGCAGCACAAATATTTTTTACCGCTGTTATCTCGAAAATAATGTCTGAAATGCGTGAGCTCTCTCTAGAGAAGCTGCTGCCTTGTTGCAAGTCTCTGCTGCTAAAAAAGCACACCGAGCTGCCCTGCTCTGAAACACTGTGCCCTATCAAATGGGGAGAATACTGGTGACTCCCACAACAACTCCTCGATGCCTGAAAAGCCTCTTCAAGGGTCACTTCCACAAGCTCTGCAAGGAGGCAGGCAGGCAGCAGCAGTGAGGCTTATGCAGTGCTGCTGGTGCCTTGTGGAAAGGCAGCCCTGGCTGCAAAGCAGGGGTAACACTTCAGTGCCAAAGTGCAGAAAGTCCTCGACGCTGCTGTTCTGTGTTCCTTCCCATGATCCTCGCCCATTCCAGCGATCACACCTCATCTAGCCAGTCCTGGAGCGTGGAGACCGTGTCTCTCTGGTTTTGCCCTGAAAAGCCATTTCAGAAACTGCTTGCCCAGGCCAAGAACAACAATGAAAACCTGTCTCTCCCCAGGGAAGGGAATCACACCGAGCACGTGGCACCCTGGCGGCATCACCTCTCTGAAAAACCCCAGAGGGTTATGAGTTGCTGCTCCTCCATTTGGGCAGACTTTGAGGCCCCAGGTGAAGCTTTCTGAGGTACCACTTCCACCCAAGGCAGTCTGCAGCCACAACTCCTTCCTCCTCCACAGATCCAGCTGGGCTGGGAGCTGGCTCTCAGCTCTCACAGCTCGCTGAGCAGGGGTGCCTGAGCACTTCATGGTGCCTGAACACCTGGGCATCTTTCCTGACAGATTGTGGTAGTGATGTGGGTTGTATCACCTTCACTGGTCTTTTGCAAATTAGGGCTTCAGTTCTCTAAACCATTATACCAGCTTGCCCTTTTTTTTCCAGCACACAGCCTGGGTACTTTACTTTGCTGTTATGAATTCATTATAGATCACAATCCCACTGAAAAATACCACTTACCCATTCGTTATCTGCTCCAGTGAAGAGCCATTACGGAGAGAGAAAAAACTACAGGTAAAAAGTTGGAGAGTTGGTTTCTTTATTTGTTGTTTGTTTTCTGGAAAATAACCTAGTCAAAAGAACACCACTTCAAAAAATATTCAGTCTTGCTGGCTCAAATCATGTTTTGAATCTCAAAGTGTCAATTTTAAAGTAAAACATCTTATTTTCTGTGTAAAGTCACACAGTGTTCAGTTCTCATTCATACCAATGCAGGGTGTGGAGGGCTTATTTTTGTTTCCTTTAACTAGTACAAAGCAAGTCTAAGTTTTGTTCAACTCTTCAAGGAAAAAAAAAAACCTATTTCCATGACATCTATCTAAGCCCACTATAATTACAATATCAGCTGTCTCTTTTCATTTTCATGTTTACTGCATTAAGAATGTAATGAATAGCAGTCCGAGTCCCCTATGGGAACAGCGAAGTATTACTGCAGTATAAAGTAATTAATGTGTTGTTAATTAAGGATAAGCTGGATTCAGATCCACACAGTGCAAACCCCAGGAAGGAGCCACCAGGGAGCAGGTGGGGGTGTCACTGTCACCTGCAAGGGGTGGCAGCTGCCCCCAAGCCTTTCTTCCCCCACTTCTTCAGGGAAACCTTGCTCCCTTTTTGAGCCTGGGAGTGGACACCATCCACCCTTGCCGCCTGAGCAGAGGTTGGGAAATCCCTCACCTGTAATACAAGGTCTGGGGGAATAATCCTTCACAGCAGCACTGCCAGAAAAAAAAAAGGCTGGTGGGGGGCAGTGTGTTTGTGTGCAAAAATCAGCCTTGTGCTACTTTGCTCTGCATTTTGCAAGGATAGGAAACCACATTTGGTTGCTGATGGAAGTTTCTCTTGGCTTTTGCAAAAGCAACACCACCACACACTGGTGGCTGGGCTTGTACTGAGGCAGCACAGCAGCTGTGCACAGTGTTCCCTGTGCTGACAAACACAGTGGGGAGCAACTATGCCCAAGGGGCAGCACCTTCCCCGCAGATAAGGTGAAGGGATTTTTGTTCAGGGATTTTTGTTCAGGAAGCCAGCAAGTCATTTTCCAAGCCAGCCTGAATTCTCACCTCTAAACCAGTTCCCCCTCCTCATCTCATGCTGGTGCAGAGCAAAAGAGACCCTTGGTGCTCATGACAATTGCGTTAACCTTGAAAGAAGAGCCCTCCAAAAGATTTGAGCTACCATGGTGGACTGACCTTGGCTGGCTCCCAGCAGCCCACCAGTATTCCCTATAACTCTGCCTCCTCAAGTGAAGGGGGAAAAGGAATGACAAAAGGGTCATGGGTTGAGTTAAGGACAGGGAGACACACAAATTGCCATCACAGTTAAAACAGACTCAGCTTGGGGGAATTAATTTGATTTATTGCCAATCAAACAGATTAGCATAATGAGAAATAAGAACAAACCTAAAAACACCTTCCCTGCTCTCTGCCCTTCCTTCAGCTTCACTCCAGGTTTTCTCTACCTCCTCCACCCCAGGTGGCACAGGGGGATGGGAATGGGGCTTGTGGTCACTTCATCACACTTTGCCACTCCTTTCTCCTCACACTCTTACCCTGCTCCACCTTGGGGTTCCCCCCATGGGACACAAACTTCTCCAAGGTGAGTCCTTCTCCTTCAGTTCTTCATGAGCTGCTCCAGTGTGGATCCTTTCCACAGGGAACAAACTGCTCCATCATCACTTAAATCAAACACATCTGCTCATAATGTTTCCAGTTTCTGTGAGATTTATCTTAAAGCTTTTCCCAAGTATATACAGTCTACCATTCCTTTGTCAGATGTCTCTTGGTAGGTTCTAGGTCCTCCAAATTCAGCCACCTGCAAACAACAGTTCGTTTAACCAAAAATTGCCTCCCCCCAAAAAGAAACAAAGATCCAGTCCTATTAATTGCAGAGGGAAAAAATTGAAAATTAAAGTTCTCAAAATAATGAAAAGAAAAAAAACAGTGCTACCTATTAAGCTAGATAGGTTAGCTAATGACCTGCCCCAAAATCTTTGAAGTCCCACTCTGCCCTCATCCTATTTTTCTTCTTCTTTTATTTCCTACTTTGCCTGCAAATTATTAGGAAAAGCAGCAAGCTGTCAATAGAAAATGGGCTCAGGTTATCAAGAGGCCATAAAGGAAAGGAAAGGGTTTGAATTTCCGCTTTAGGTATGATAATTCAAGATCTTTCACTAAATCAGGACAATTACACCTTTTCCCTCTAAAAAGCAAACCCCCCAAGTCACAGGCTGATGGAACAGCTCTGGAACAGACAGATGGTGTTCTCTGCTGTTACAGTTAATAATAGGCTGTCGAGCCTAAAACCAGTAAACAGCTCCAGCATTGAGGCCAGCAGGATTTCTTCTAAACCTCTGGATGCAAAGAAAAGTGTGTCAGGACAAGTGCCCTGCTTTCTTTCACTGGGCTGCTCCCCAGCTGCTCCCTGTTGGGGTAACCCCTCCCTCCTCATGGTTCACATGGAGGGAAGATGTGACCCTTTCACCATCTCACTCCCATCGAGCTTTTTTGGAGCACGGACGCAAAGAAGCTTATCATTCCAGATCAGGAAAATTGCCTGGTTTTACCTCCACGACTCAGAAAGCCCTTAAGTCACAGATTAGTGGCGTGGCTCAAGGCAGAGCTGTGGGTGTTTTTTTGGTGCCCACACAGGCCCACAAAGGCATGCAGACCTCTCCTTTTGCACTGGTCTTGGCCAGCAGCAGAAGACCTACCCTGGTTTGCATTCGTGGCTTTTTGGTCAGGTGAAGAGCAAAGCCAAAAAGCTTCCAAGAAGTGCCAAACAGGAAAAAAAGTGCTGGCATGGGGTTTCTCCTTCCCATTGAAGAGTCACACTCTAAAGCCTCCATGGAGTCTTTGCCATGTTCAGCTCTTTATGCACTGTGCAATATCCAAAACTGTGTTTGAAGAAAGTGAAGATTTAAGGGGAGTGGGATGAACTTTTAATTCTTTTTGCTTGTCTTCTGGAAATTGCAGATGCAGTCAGCTAATCTTTACCTGCATTACCTGTCCAGGTTTACACTTGTCCAGCTCTGTGCTTTATCACAGAACTCAGTGGAAAGCATCTTTCTGTCCACCCTTGGAGAACTGAGCCATGATGAAACCTGTAAAACCAGTAGGTGACTCTAATCTAACCCCAGCTGGGTTGACAGGGCTGAGAAACACTGCTCTGGATTAAAAGCTCTTCAGAGCAGCACATTTCTCTTTCATCAGGGGTGTAAAAGGGCTTATTCTGGTGGTACTGTGACATTGGTTTGGACCTTCAGGTAGTGCTGACATAAAAATAATAGGTGGTTTTCATTCTAGGTCTGTCCTTTTCAAACAGTTATGATATGGAGGGGAAAACAAACAAACAAACAAACAAACAAACAAACACATACCAAAAAAGCCCCCAACCCAAACAAAAAAAAAAAACCCAGACAAATGAAAACCAAACAAACAAAAAAAACAAACAAAAAACCAAACAAAAACCCAAACAAAACAAAACAAACTAAACCTCAAACAAAAAGCAAAAAACCCCAACCAAACAAAAAAACACACACAAAAAACCCCCAACCCAAACAACAACAAAAAACCCCAAACCCCAAATAAAAAAACCCAAACAAACAAAACTCACAAAAAATAAGAGAAAAACCCAAAAAACAAACAACCACTGTAAATTCTGTCTATGGAGGTTTCTACCTTTTTGATGCAGATTTAAATGGAAAATATTTCAGATCTCTATCAGGGTGTGTCTTCTTTTGCCATTCAAGTAACAGAACTTTGTCTCTTACGTGCAGGTCAGATTTTCTCCTGGTGGTATTTGAAGTCACCACTCTTTCACAGCTGGAGAACAGACCTAGGAGCACAATCACAGAATCATTAAAGCTGGAAATGACCTTTGAGGTCATCGAGTCCGACCTGTGGCTGAACACCACCTTGCCAACCAGACCACAGCACTGAGTGCCACATCCAGTCATTCCTTGGCCACCTCCAGGGGTGGGGACTCCACCCCCTCCTGGGCAGCCCATTCCAATGCCTGACCACCCTTTCCATGAAGAAATTCTTCCTAATGTCCAGCCTGAACATCTCCTGGAGCAGTTAGAGGCTGTTTTCTCATCCTATGGATTGTTTCCTTAGAGCAGAGCCCAACCCCAATGTGGCTGCTGCCTCCTGTCAGGGAGTTGTGGAGAACGCCAAAGTCCCCCCTGGGCCTCCTTTTCCCCAGTCCTGATCTGCTGAGTGTGCTGTGGGAGAGAGAGACCAGAAGGTTGGTCCTCCCTAGGCCTGTTTTTAGATTTGTACAAGCCACCGGAGGTGCATGTGTCTGTCTGACTGTTGTGGCTGTGGCAGGGTTAGAGCTATCCTAGGCAAGCATCCCAAACATCCTGACACAGCAGGAACACCTCACCTCCCACCAAAGCCAGCCTGAGTCACAGCAGATGGCTTTGGATGCAGAGGAAGGGAAGCCAGCCCTCAGATCCTAAAGGAATGACTGCATACATCAGCATTTTAGGGCAGGATTATCCTTTCTGTGCACACGTGGCCCAAGGCAGGCCTGCGAAAACCACAGAGAGGAACAGTTTTTGAGCGCTGCAGATGGAAAGCGAGCAGACTCAAACATTAGAAATATCTGTCCACCACAGAGCTGTGAGAGGTCATCTGTCCCACGAGCAGATGGCCAGAGGAAACTGTGACTGCACAGCCAGGCACTGGTCCCAGTCCTGAGCTCAGCTCTGCAGGCACGTGGGGTGAGGAGCCGACACCAGACCTCACCCCAAAGATTGATTGTGGGAGCTTTGTGGTGGCCAGGAAAGGGAAATGCCTGAGGCTGCACAGATGCTCCAAAAGAGGGAAGGAAAAGGAAAAGGAAAAGGAAAAGGAAAAGGAAAAGGAAAAGGAAAAGGAAAAGGAAAAGGAAAAGGAAAAGGAAAAGGAAAGTGGGAGGGGAAGAGAGGGCTGTGTACAGTCACACAGAGGAGGATGTAAGACACCAGCACTTGCCCAGGAACCTTGAGTTACACCTTGGGGATCACCAGTTGCTGGGGATGGTTCACCTGCACCATTTTCTGTGCCAGCAGTGGCCAAGTGCCTGAGCAAATGAGAGGTCTCTGTGCAGAGCACCAAGCCTCTCCTAATTTGGACACAAAGTGAATTATGAAAACACTGATCCTGAGGTCACCTCCCTACCAGTGCTCAGCTTCACTGCCAATCTCCCTTGGCAGAGGAAGAAGAAACTTGGAAATTCAATTGTAAAATGCCTGCAGCTTGGCTGTTGGCTGATTCATTCAAACTGATTCATTTCAGATGATGGTTTGTTCAATCAGCCCAATTATTAGGAGACTACCTGAGTGGGTACTCAAAGAGTTAAACTTCCTGAGATCCACAGGCTTGGTAGGCAGCTTGAGTAAAAGTGATTTGCCTCTCCAAAGAGTTTTTCCAAGCTTTTATGGTCCAGAGGGCAAAAAAAAAAGGAGTGAGCAGTGGTGTGGGGGAGGTGATGCAGGCTGAGCAGGGTGGAATAAAAAGCTGCAGACCGGGAGGCTGCTGCTTCTTCCAGCTGCCAAGACACTCCAGGGGTGAGGACTGGGAGATGTGGCATGACTAACCTCCAGAGTTGGAAAGCCAGGAGCTGCCAGCCAGGCAGAATGGGCTGACCTGAGGGGTTTGAGTCTGGAGCTAAATGGTTCCTCAGTTCTTGAAAAGGGAGCTTGCACACAAGCGTCAGGAGTCCTGAGGACGGTGGTGGCACTTCACGTGGACATGGCAACAAAGCAAAGGGAGCAGTGAAGCAAAGGGGACAGGGATTAAAACCGAGCAAGACAGGGATTCACGCTATCTGAATCACCAGCTGGACGCCCAGGTCTGCACTGTTATTTTGTAAATCTCAGGCAGCAAGCCTTGGCCCAGACGGGGCTCCTCCTGCTGGTCCCATTTGCAGCATGGGATGCTCAGAGAGCAGGGCTGTCCTGTTTCCTCCTCTAATCCCTGGATGCTGCTCCTGTGGCCTCTGGACTGTGTGAAGAGGCCCGGTGGTGGATGGAGCCGAGCCAGGCTGAGGGCAGGGAAGGCAGAGGCACAGGCATGAGGACAGTGTGGGGTGGGAAGGCGTGCCAGACAGTGGCTCTGGTGACAAATACAAGACCCAGCCCTGCACTCTTGACACGTCTTGATTCCAGAGGGAGGCAAGGAAAAGTGCTTCAGGAAAGCCTCTCTTCCATATGAGGTCTCCTCCTACCAGTTCTCCTGAGGTGGGACATGATCCTGTCCTGTGCTAAGAGAGATCATCCACACAGGGATGAAGGGGAAAGGATGGACAGGCAGGATAGCTGTTACACCAACCAGAGACAAACTGGTGGAGTTCACTAAGTGCCTTCTAATTTTGGTCCTTCACAAAAACAGATCCAAAGGATGTAAGGGGGAGACTTTTCAAAAGCCACGAGTTTCAGCCTAGCTTTGGTCTCACTGCAGCCAGCAGGAATTTTACTCCTGATTACCAACGGGAGCAGAATAAAGTCAGGAGTGAGCAAACCCCACCTTTACAGAGCAGCATTGCTCCTTCCCTCCAGAGCTGAGCAGAGGCATGCTTCTGATGATCAGCAAAAAGCCTGCATTTAATGTCAGCCGGAGGGGGGAGAGTGCTGGAAACCTCAGAGACACCCTGGGATGTCACACCGAAACAGGAGGCTGCGCTGAGCCGGGGATGAAAAGACAAACTGGGCAAAGGCAGCATTCACATGGACTCTGACAAAGACAGGAGGAGGGAAAGAGGGAGCAGCAAAGCTCGGGGAACAAAAGGGCGGACTCTGCTCTTACCCAGGCTGACACAAACGCTGCTGTAGTTGAACTGAGTGTACCACCCCCGGAGCTAAGCTGGGGGAGGACAGGAACCCTTTGCCTGTTTTGTTTATCACAGGTGAGTGTCCTCACACAACAGGTGTACGGATCTGGGCTACACAGACCTGGGGGCAGCAAATGAGGAAGCAGAAAATAAAACCCGAGAAGTCCCCGTTGCCAAACCAAAAGGATGACATCAGTAAGACCAAATTGTTCTCACCCTGAAACGACAGTGACAATGTCTGACTTCACCTCTATTTCTGTAAGGTGCCTGCAATCATCATCCTTTAGATCGTCACCCCAAGACCAACACTGAGCAGTGATTTAAAGAAATAAATTCTGGAGGAGAAGAAAATGCATTGCTTGTCTCTTTCTTCTATATTTGTAGTGGTGAATGGACCTCTAGTGGCAACAGCAAAAATCTCCGATCAAGTAGAAATGAGTTTTGGTTAAGGGAATATGGTGTGGACAGAAACCATCTGAACCATGTTCAGAATGAAGAACAGGTACCAGCAATCAGACACAAGGTTTTAAACTTGTGAATAGCAAAGGCCATAATTATCTCTGTGTGCTGTTAGCTGTGCAGTGGTCTCTGCTGGTTTTGCCGGAGCGAATAATAGTGTTAGCAGTGAAAAACAATGATTTTTAAACTAAATAATGCATTAGCTTTTTTTTTTTTTTTTTTTTTTGGGTGCATTTGCATTGAGATTAGCTTTTCTTCTTGAAGCCTCAATTTTTACCTTTGAAATATGAAAGAGTCTGGAACAGTACAGAAGATGAGTAAAGACTCAAGTTATATTCATGACAATGGGACAGCACTGCAGAGTTGCCCAGCTGAAAGGTTTTGTGTGCTTTACAAACTCAGATGAATGCAATGGGGTAAGGTCGAGATTGAAATCTAGATTAAAACACTTTTTCCTCCAGCTAGTTTTTGCAGTAGCCCATGAGCTTCTCATTAGGAATGGGATTGGCCCATGAATTCATGGCACTTTGAAGATAGGCAGTTCATGCGTCCTATCCAAAAGAGAATCAGAAATTTAAATCCTGTTAATTTTCAATAAGTCATTAGGTTTCCAAGACCTGAAGTTATATTTGAAAATGACAGCAAGGCAGCTGAGATCTTCTGGTTAAACCTCCAACCATCAAAATTCACCATTTTGCAAGTGTGAAAGAAACACATGTGTTAAAAAACCACTCTTACAGCAAAGGCTTGTGGGGACTAGGAAGGGAAGGCAGCACGAGAAGCAAATACAAAGAAAAGATGGAAAAAGATAATGTAATAGAAATGTAAATACAACTGTATATACACATACTCATACTCTAAATAAAAGCGTCCATTTGTGCCAATTTGGACATAGGCCGAGGCATGTTGTCCATCACTAATATGAATCACAGACTTCAGTTTTGCTTAAAAACTGCATTTTATGGTCAGGTTTCAAACTGCCTCACACCTATTACCAATGAAAACCTTGTGCATGGGGCTCTCTGATCCTTAGTGGTGTCTTCACAAGTGGCTTGAACCTGTCCTCCCACCCTGCTTGTTAATGGCACTGGAGCAGGGTGGAACAAGGACTCAGGTCCCCAGGGCCCTGTAGACAATGGAACAGAGGGGTTTGAGCCACTCTTCCTCCAGATTCCCTTCCTCAAGGCCCCTGTCTGGGTTTCTGGCATCTTCTTCTCTTTGGCCACAAAGTCTTGGATTGTCAGAGGTTTTATTTCTGGTATTGGCCTCAAAAACCAGATCCCCACCTGAAATAAGGGCTCCTTTGTGCTACCAGAGAAGGATAGGCCCAGTTTACTCAATGAGATGTTGTGAGAGGTCCTGCTGCAGCTCAGCTCTGCACAATACCCCTGTGCCTCCACAGCAGGATCTGAGTTCCTCTCGCTTTCCTCCTCCTTTCATTTTCATTGGAATGGGGCAAGGGCAATATTCCTTTTCTTTTCAGATGATGAACTGCTGGACCAAAGAACCAAACAACCTCATGTGAAACACCCACAGGTGGAGCAAAGAGCTGAGCTGAGATGTTGGGTTTGTCCTGCTTCCCCAGTCCTGTCCAACACTCACCCCAGAAGGAGACAGACATGGGTCACCCACCTGCAGTGTCAGCACCACCTCTTGCAGCAGGAGTTTACAACCACCCACGGTTCCTCTGGAACCATTATTTGCATGTTTGAGTTGCAGACACAGTCCTGCAGAGTATCTTTTCACAGGACTGGAGCTTTGATGGTGGTGCCTCTGTCCGTGCCCGGTGAAGTGCCCGAGCTGGATCTCTCTTGGCATGGGAAGCAGCACTGAAAGTGGGCAAGTGCCCAGCTCTGCAAGTGCCATCGGTTCATTTCATCTGGCTGCAGACACAAGGAGTCAGTCTTCACTCTCGTTTCGGGTTGTCTCTGCAGCTCGTACATAATGTTCTCTCCCAGGGAATATTCTGGAGGCAGAGAGAGCAGTACCAAAGAACAGGCACCCCAGCTCAGCTCCAGCAGCATACTGCTCCTCTCTTAGGCATGGCTTTCCCTTTTTTGGCCCGTTTTCACTACTCACAGAGCATGAAGGGGTAGGAGTGAAGCACGGCTGCCCTGTTCTTAGACACGGGGCTTCCTGTGTGTCAAAGTTCCACCTCTTCCTCTCTTCATCTTGAGGAGATGTCTGCACTCATGGGGTGGCTGGAGGTGGCTGCTCTTCCTCTTTGCCTTGTTTCTAACTGTGTCACTGTTGATTAAACAACACACTGACATAGCCCAGGTGCCCCTGGAACAGAAAATGTGGCCCCATCCTGTTGGGCCCATCCAAAGTGCTCCTTTTTCCCTGGAAGAGCTAGAAGCTTGGAGAGGAGGGGCTGAGTGGTCCACCCCCTCAGCACCCAGGAAAGGCTCTTTCTCAGAGGGGCTGAGAGACACATTGGGGCGGTTCTGGGGCTGCTCACACTCCTGCTCCTCTTGCTTTGCAGAGGGAAGGGTTCTGATGGATGTGGTGCAGGATGAGTGCTCGTTTCTTGATGTCTCAAAGCTGCTATGAGCCAAGGAGCTCCGGCTGGGGGGAGCTCATGTCCTCCATCCCATCAGTGAAAACACAAAACCTACTCAACCACAGCAGCTTAAAATGCAACTTACTAGGAAAGAACTTTTTTAGGGGAGAGTGCTCAAGCAACAGAAGCCAAACTTTTGATCCACTACAGCCTAAAGATCACATTGTCATTTCTCAGGTTAATTTGATGTCTCTTATCAAAACTCTTCCTGCTTATGGGTGGACTTTTGAAATTGAAGGGTCATCTGAAGATAAATGTTTTTGTTCAAGCCTAAAGATTTGCTTGTCTCTAAAGGAGTTGTTTTTTCCCTGCTACTTTCTGTTGTATAAGGGAACAATAAAACAACAACAGCAACAACAAACACCAAAAAAAACCCTCCACCAAACAATAGCTGTAAAAATTGTCACATGCCCAGAACTAAAATAAGTGTAAAGACCTATTTTTCACAAAATTCCAGGCTTATTAATCTCTGAGATAGGTAAGACCCTGCAAGTTCCAGCATCTCTTGTCCTCTCCCTGTCTTTCATCACACACCTTATTGGCACATACTAAAATACACAGGGGAGAGATGCAGATTCAACAGCACTGACGTGATATAGGAGGATAAGCCCCATTGAATGTCAGTGGCAGCTCAGAAACCTAAGCCTTCCTCAGTGGTTTCTTTTTTTTTTTTAAACTCGATTTAAATCTGCAACTACCTGTCTAAATGTAGTTTGTGAAGCTTATGTGGCCCTCCACACTTCAGGAATGCAGCTGTAACGAAATGAGACAATCACCCCTCCTCTTCACCGTGCGCGATTTGTCTGCTACTCAGTGCATGTCAGACATCATTGTGGGGGTGGTGGTGTCAGATACATCACCAGAGCCATTCCAACATCCAAACTGGGCTTCTGAGGCCTGTCTGTGTTCTGTCCATGTTGTTCAGACAAGCTGTGAGGAAATGATCGAAGAGGTCACCAAAATCCTGGCGGAAAACATCCTGTTTCGTATCTGTTTGCTGAGAAAAGTTTGCTAAACCCTCTGGTGTTAATAAGCTATTAAAGACCATGTTTGCACTGTAATAATAATTAAAATATCACCAGTGGGAATCTGACCCAGTGTGTACAAATCCTTGTATGACAATTAACGTAGTAGGGAGATGTGCTCCTAAAAACAATTAAGATATAATTGGATGAGTTGATCCAGAAAACATATGGTTTATTTATAAGGAGGCAGAGGTGGAAGAAGCAGCCACTATCAACATGGCACAAATCAGAGCACAAGAAGACACTACGTTGTGGCACTCTAATTAATTGAAGAATTTAACATCTATGTTTAATTTAGTTTTGATCACGGGGAGAAAACCACCTAATTACATGATTTCACAGCCTCATTTTCACCTTCACAACTCCTTATTTGGTCAGATGATGTCACCCCCAAGCAGGCAGCAAAGCAACCCTTCGTTTCTTGTGTGCAAGGATGCCACCACTGCCTCCTTTCTCTTTGTGTGGCTTTGTTTGCGTGGGATCGGGTTCTCCTGTCTCTGAAATAAGTTGACACGACTCAGGTCTCACCACGTGGTGGCAGAGACATGGTCTGGCAGCACACAAGAGCTGTTGAAGATCACACAAAAGATGCCTGGGGGACAGCCAGCTACTAGATTACACACTAAGCCTTCCTCCCCTCTGCCTGGCTAAAGGTTGTCTCCAAAAAGCTGACAGGAAGAATAGGCTGGGGATTAACCTGCTCTTCTGGGGGGAGAACCAATTTCATCTCCTTTGCTCTGCTGTGGGCATCCCTCCTGACCAAGGGCTGGGTTCAGTGACTGCCTCCTGCACTGCCTGTTGGCTGTAAAGTGAGATGGTCATGAAACCCAAAGGTGGACTAATATCTGTTTCATCTGAGTCCGTGACGTGTTTTTTTTCTTATTTGCAAAATAAAAGGCAAAGCATTTCCCTCTTCCCATCAGTTTCTGAGATTTAAAAAAAAAAAATTTGAAAGAAAGCTCATAATGTGCACAAGCTCCACCACAAAAACAGAGTAAGAATGTGGTAAGTAAGGTCTCCAAAAGGTCTTAGATAATTTGTTTGAGGATGGAGTATGTCCTGGAAGAATGGGAAGGAGATCCAGTGAAAACACCTGTAGTTCCAGTGCTGGGAGGTGACTGACCTGGTGCAGAGGCAGCACCAAACATGGCTGTAGAGTGAAAAGCACTGGTCTTAAAAACCTCCCAGCTGTGTTCGGACCTCTTGGAGTTAAGAAGAGGCTTTTTTCTTTTGGGACTGGGTGTTATCCAAAATAGGGCAACACCATCAAGACTGTAAGAGCCCTCCTACCCTTGCAAGAGAACCAGCAACCAAACAACGCCCCAAATCCCACGGCCAACAGTGGGCAGGAAAGTAAAGGCAGCGAGCACTGAGAAGTCCAGGATGAGCTCACAACACCTGGGGAAATCATCACATTCACGATGGGCAGAAAATACCTAGGTTCAAAGAAATCCCTTCCCCTTTGACATCCCCTCCCTAGCAGGAAAATAAACCAGCACCATGAGGCATTGGGTCCACACCGGTGTGGTGGGGTGGTGTTCTCCTCCCCAGTCAGTTTGTGTCAACACTGCCCTGCGCTGGAAACCACTGGAAGAGGCAAAACATCGCTCAGATTGTGCTGATTTTGGCTGCCTGGTGTCTCCTGACACCTGACTTGGTGTCAGGAGAGCAGCCAGCGGTGTGGACAGTGCAGTGTTTCCCTGTTGGGCACGTCAGCTTCTCCTCACTGAATCCCAGGCAGCTTCCCTGCCGGCAGCAGCACATCCTGTCTCAATCCTTAAGAAAACTTTGGATTGCTGCAAACAAAATGTTAGATGGAGTCTACTTGTCCTTCCTGTGTCTTTAGCCACTTCTTCTGGCTGCACTTGGGTGTGATATGATGAAGTTATGAAGATTTAGCCATTCTGGCACTGAACAGGTTCCCAAGAAACAACACCATTTACAGCTGCAGTGCAGTTTTTCCAGCCTGGATTGCTGCAAAGGGCAGAAATCTTCCCTACGTGCTTTCCAAGGGTGGCCATTGACAAGCCCAGCAGAAACAAATTCCAGCCTACTCCAAAGGTGGGACTCTTGAAACACACCTGAACGCATGCAAAATGCACTTAATTAAGTCAGTATCCCGTTGGAAATCACTTAACTGCTTAGGGGGCTTAACTGCTGCTGCATGAGGAAGAAAATCCCAAAATGAAATATATACTTTGGAGCTGAATCAGCCACACAATTTCAGACTGGCAGGGCAAGCTGTATTTACAACCCGGTGCATTCTGTTAAAAAGGTGAGATAAAACACAGGTACCACAACTAAAAAAAGTTCTGAACCCAAGCAAACTTATTTCAAGTGTTGAAAAAGTTGGAGTTTTCTTATATAACAAAGCAGCAGCTAAAAGAATCAGTAATAAATAGGTGTCTTAGCCCATATCTTTGGCTGGTAGAACATGCAGACACATCCATTATTACCTTTTCCTCTTTTTATCCGAGCCCTTCCACCTCTGGCTGTTGCAGTAAGAATGGATTCAAGAATCAGAGGAATTCACAGGAGCAGCTGGGAACACAGAGCCCTGCATTTTGCTTATGAAATACCCGTGGTAAAAGATAGTCTTGAGCAGTCTGTGTAATTGCTGGTGAGTGTTATAGGAAGTTTTGAACGGCTGTCAAGTAGTAAAAGAAAGTGAAGGAGTAATACTTTTTTAAAGTTTTGTCCCTTTTCAGTGCCGAGGAGTGAGTCACCACAGTCTGGCAGCCTGTGAAAGTCACATTCCTGGTTATATTGCTTGGTGAAGAAGAGATTCCTGATGTCTTTCCCGAGTTTGGTGAGACCCAAAGGCAGCGTGAAACCTCAGCCATAAACCAGATCTGCCTCCAAACTCTGCCTGCTTTCCCTACACATATCTCTGATGTGTCAAATTGCATTTTCCTGCATGGAAAAAACAACACTTCTCTGTGTGCTTCCTTTTAGGGAAGCATTATTCAGTGAAGCAGAGATTACCTGGGCATAATAAAAAGTCAATTTGCAACAATATTCAGATAAAGACCACATTCAACATTTTTTATTCAATATTTTTATTGATTTGAGGGACTTGAAAGTCTGTTCATTAGTTTGTAGATCGCAAGTGAGAGGGCCTGTGAGCTTTGAAAAACAGGCTGAGGAACTCAATCTGATCTTGACAGAGTAGGAAATTACCCTGGATAAAGGATTAATAAAGTAAATTCATCATATTAAAAAAAAAACAAGTTAAAGACAGTCTGGAAGGAATAATCAATTGTACAAATACAGTATAATAATATCTGGGGGTTATGGCTGGTCACAAATTATGTGTAAGCCAAGAGTGATACAGACAATTTATGCCTGGATGCAGGACATTTGATGTCATCCTTCTACTTCTTCACACTGATAAGCTTTTGTGAGTATTTACCTATTTGGCCATTTTTGGGGCATCAGATTTCAAGAAAAACGTGGGTCTATTGCAGTGAATGCAGAGGAGGGTGACAGTGAGATTGAGAGGCTGGAAGTCCTGACCTGCAAAGACAGAAAAACCCTGGTGGTTATCCAGCTCAGAGGACAGCAAAGAGAGGTATGAGAGATGTCCTCAGCTGTTCCTCAGCTGCTCTGAGGAAGAATGGAATAACCTGCCTGCCATTTCTATTGCAGATGGGACACGAGATTGTGCTGTGAATTGCAGGGAAAGGTCATTAGCTCCAGCTTCGGGAAACAAAACATCCAGGCAGCGGGAACAGCTGAGCCCGAGGGCATCGGTATCACACCTCCACCTCTGGAGAGATTAAAGAAGAGATTAGACAAACATCCATCTTGAATAACCAGCCTTGGGGCATGGAGATGGAGCAGATATCTCTTCCAGGCCTGCTCTCTGGTTTCCTGTTCGCCAGTTGACTTTTTAAATAAAGCACCTCCATCAGAGGATTATTTTACTCTTCTGTTGTGTGAATGGGTTGCTGATGCTCAGATTCACTCCCTCCATTTTCCTCAGGCTCGTTTGTGCGTTTGACATTGCAGAGAGCCCCAGAGCAGGGTTTCCTGGCTGTCTGATCGCTGTGATCACGTCCCTTCCTTGTCCCTGAGTTACCACAGCTCAGCTGGTACCAGGTGTCTCCTCCAGCCATGGCTGGCCATGTGCTTGAGCCCCAACAATTTTCCCCAGTTCTGTTTACTCAAAAAGAACCTGAAAACCTTGGGGAAAATGCACTTCTGGAAAGATCACACTCCTCTCAACCCTTTGTTGTTGAAGGTCCACTTGGAAGCAGAACACTTAATTCCACTTACATTAATTTCTAATTAATGAGCCTTTATTCCCCTCCCTGAGCATCCTCACATAATTCAGCTCCTACTCCCAGTTCTTGTGAATTCAGTAACTGGGAGTGCCCAGCTCGGAAATCAGAGGCTCGCTTGCCAATTGCAGGGAAATCAGTGTGAAATCAACAGTTTGAAGCCCTGTGGACTGTGTTCCTGCAATGGATCGTTTCCTCTGAGCTGGGCGTTCGGGTGCAAGACCACAAAAGCCAATTTAGATAAGAAGGAACTTTGCAGCAGGGCCTTGTGATAAAAGGATCCAGAAACCAGGGCCGGGGAGGCAAGAACTGAGTCAGAAGGAGGTGGGGGTGGGGGGAATTTCCTGTTTTACACACACAAAACAAAATAGCAGCCAGAAACCCACAAAACCCGTACGTCTTACCCCAAAGCTGATAATCGCTTTTCCTGCTCTTTGAGCGACAGGAGGGAGGCACACACACATGATATGGAAGGATGGCAAACCATCACCTCGTCCAAAGACACTGCTCTTAACAGAATGACACCTGTCCACTTTAGCAGCAGTGGAGTTTTTAAGGACTTTATTGGAATTGTGGCAATTGCTGGATAGGAAAACTTCTGTTCCATCCATCAGTCTGGGTGGATAAGGGCCCACATCCTCAGCTGCTGTCCAAAACCATGATTGCCTACACAGACACGCTTCCCCAAAACAAAGCTTAGCTGCCTGCCAGCAAAGTTCCTTCGCTCTAATTTTGGACTGGAGATAGGAGAAACATTCCCAACAATGTTGCTGTGGCACTTGGATCAAAATCTGTGTTATCAGGGGGAGTGGAACAAGGAATTATACAGCGTTTTTTCCTAGAATTTCTTCTTTCTCCTTATCTCTTTGACTCACAGCCTGAAAAAAATTTGTAGTTAGAATATCTTTGGGTTTGGTATGGTTTGGGATTTTTAATAAAAAGATAGGCAAGGGGGGAAAAAAACTCCAAACCAGCAACCTAGAAAGCCCAGCAAACCTCCTGCTTTGGGATTTTCTTCAGAAAAAAAGTGGTTTGCAGGAAACCACCTTACTCAGTTCAGAAAAGCATGCAGCAGCTCCTGCTCTCCCTTCAGCTGCAGCATTCCTCGTGGCCGATTGTTGTCACTCTTAAAGCAGCAACCAAGGGCAACCCCAAAAGTGTTATTTTTTTTTTTCCCCTGAGCGTTTCAAGGCTTTGAGGCTCTCCTTGCACCACGTTCGATGCCATCACTGCTACTTCACTTCCCTGGCAATAGCACCCAGCAGCCTCAACCATTTTGGCAGATGTTGTGCGAACACATAGGTGCATTTACACTGCCCTGCATGTCAGCCCCTGAGCTCTTCCATTATTGCTGGGGCTTATTTGCAGAGCTGCTGAGTGTTACTGTGCTACCTGCCTTTCAAACACCCTTGTCTCAGCCAGATCTCCCAGAGAGCTTCTGGAAGCGTAAGCAAGCCAAGCCTTGGTGGAATCTCTCTCTTCAAACTGTCATATTCCCTGAGGGAATGTTTTGGGGTCTTTTCCTTGCCTCTGGGCTGCCCCTTTTCAAAACTGGAGGCACCAACGCAGAGAGATGAGGAGAGCACAGTTCTTTCTGAGCACTTGCCCATCAGTGTGTTGTTTATATTCCCCTCACTTTCAGAAACCCTTCTCAGGGCTTTGTTTGCTTTTCAACTGCTGCCAAACATTGTCCAGATGGTCTTAATGTCACATCACTGTAGGTCTTTTATTTTCTAGTCTGTGCCCTGTTTTGTCCTTCCTTCCAAGCCAACGTCTCTAAGACTATTTTTGGCCCCTTACTTCATTTCCCCTCCCTTCTGTCCATCAAGCTGGGTGAGTCACACTCATCTGTCCAGGAAACCTCATCCATTACCCCAATTGTTCTGGACTGAAAGGAGGAGAAGAACAGCCATCTCCAGATGACATTGTTTATGCCACCCCAAAGTAGCTCACCAAGGGTTTGGGTACTTAATACCAAGCAGTGACTCCACACACACACACAAAAGGCTGCCCTAGCAGCACTGACTGAACCTTCAGGAATGTGCTTTGGAGAGGGAGCATCCTGCCAGGAGCCTGCAGTTATCACATGCCAGTGTGTTTCTTAACAGCACCAGGAGATCCAATTCTCACCTACACACGCATGCAGAAGGAACCCACGGGTGCCAGCAGAGATGCCCGAGCACAAACACTGGGCTGAGATTCAGCTCCTCGTGCAGGGTGGGCAAAGAAAGATGCACACAATCCTTGGGTCTTAAAATTCAGACGAATGGACGCTTTTCTTCAGCGTTTTCCTCGCCAAGGTGATCATTAGAAACCTTCACTTCCCTCCTGAGTTTTCTCTTGAAACGCACGCAACTATCTGCTCTGAGTTTAACTCCATCACAATGAACCCTTTTCCATTCCTTCAGCCCCATTCTCAGGGAAGAAACCTTTTCTGACTTCCACCACTGCCTTCCAAACTCTGAGGACATTTTACCAAGGCTGTTGGTTTCATCATTGTCCTTAGTTTTCATGCTCTCCTGCCTGCTCAGTTTTAAAACCTGATCCTGGCCAAACATCACATTCCTCCAGAACAGGCAGTTCTTTCTCTGTAATGTAACCATCAATATCAGCAAACATGAAGGAAAATAAATCATCTAAGCCTCGAGGAACAGCTACTCCTGCACTTCAGAGGCAGAGTAGAGGAGACATTTGGGTTTTGGAAGCAAGGCTGTGCAGGGTGGCAGCGTAAAACCGTAGACCCCTTTGCAACCCTCGGTTTAACACCACTCATTTGTGAAAGGAGCGGGAATTATTTCTGATTATAAAAATTAAAAAAAAAAAGAACTTGACTGACAGCATCCCAGGAGTCCCCACATTGTGCTCAATTCATCAGATTTTGTAAGATATGGAGACAAATTATCACACTGCTTGCCTACCAGTGCAGATAAAATCCTTTCTAATGCCAGAGAAATAACTCTGGAACCACACACTGGCAGTTTCTAGGAGGTGAACCTGGTGTTTTCTCTCCCATCCAGGTCCAGGGTTACGAAAGCACTGCAGAACCTTCTGCGGGGGGGCCTTTGTGTGCTTACTAACTTGTGCAGCAAGAAGTGCTGCAACCAGCAAGTTAACAAGGTAGCGAGGTGCTGAGGGTCATAAGGTGTACATACAAACTAATTCTGGGAAGGAAGGAAGTTTTCCTTTTCCATGGGAAAAAAAAAAAAAAGAAGAAATCTAGTTCACAGAAACTCCACATCGACCTCTTTTTTTTTTTCCTAAATGCTCACAATTCCAAAAAATCAAAAGCACCTGCAATCATTCAACACCTCTTTGAAATCAGGGCAAATCTTGGGCTTTTCTTATTTTCCAGAGTAATATAATACAGCAAGTTCAAACCAAAAGATCCTTCCCAGGCTGCCTAGTAATCTCCTGAGAGCCATCCCATACATCCTAACACAATGCTGTCAGCTGGATGATGGGATTAAATAGCATCCAGGTTAAAGCCAATGCAATCCAGAGAACAATGATTTCAAGCTCAGCAGTCTGGGAAGTGGAATGTATGGTGCTCCTCCTTTTTTTTGTTTTTTTTTTGTGCCTTCAGGAATACTCTTCCATGCTGAGAAAAGGAGAGTGAAACTCTCAAAGGTCACCCTGCCTGCCCACCAACACGAAGACCTGGGTGGGATGTAATGGTGTCAGGAGCCATTCAAGACCATATTTAAAGCAGAGATGTATTTTACAAGATTTTAGTTAAAGGAAATGCAGAAATATTAATATTTTTTTAATTTCTATAAATCTGTCCAATCCCACCTCCATTTGTCACCAAGTTATGATGACATAGGCTTGGGACAGCAGAAACCAAAATTTTCAGGCACGAAAACTGGCTTTGGGCTTTTCACTCCCTCTGTCTGTAACGCGGCTTTCATTTCTAGAAAGCAGAGAAAATGATCCCAAAAATTTAGGTAAAATCCTTACACTCTGATTTCTGAGGTGTTGCACACACACTGAACAGGCAAAGCTGGAGCGTGGCCTAAACAGACGAGTCTGGTGAGAATCCCAAATCAGAAATTCCTGCGAACAGTTTCCCCCTGACTCCACGCCCCCATCATTACGGTTGTTACTGCAATTATTGTGGTTGTTGTTATTATTTCACCAGTTCTGATGTCTGCATTTAATCTCCATCTGCCAGGCAGCTGCTGCAGAGCGGGGATCCTCTGCGTACGTACAGCTACTTTGGTGACCCGAGTAATTACAGAAGTACTTCATAGCTTCTCCCTTCCCTAGGCACTGTGGAGATGACATCCCTGAGACAGCAGGATACGGGTTTGGTCTGCGACTGTGCATCCTCACTAAATTGTTTCCTGAGCTCCTCTCACCACCCTGCAAAGATTAATGCGAGCGGAATGAAAAGCAGAGCCTTTCCTCTCAGACCCTTCCACTCCTGCTGCTCACAAAGGAGGGTGAGCACGCCCCACGTGTTCTCAGCACTTGAGGCAGAGCACAGGAGCCTGGCAGGTGAGGAGGAAGGGGCAGGTCACGGCACGGAGAGGCACGGAGGGTGGGGAGGTCACCAGCAAACTGAGCGTGCACTTCTCCAGGCTCTTCCGCGCCTCGGTCAGGGACAGCTCTTTACCAAGAAATACACTTTTTTTTTTTCTTGTACCTTGCTTTATCCTACCACGTGCTGAATGCCTTGGGCCAAGCAGCACTCCATCCCAGAAGGCAGAGCTGGGGCAGAGGTGAACCCACACACAGACACTCGGCCCTGCCACGTGAGGCCACTCAGCTTATCAGCAGCTCCAGTGGTCAGCCATGCTTTTGAAATGATTTATGCACTGGTCTCCTGGAGGTTCCTCAGGCTTTTTTGCTCTCCAGACAGGAGGAGCAATAACTCTCAGAGCTTCACAAATTTATGAGGCGCAGCTCACGTCACTGCAGCCACAGTTTAGGAACATTGAGGAGCTGGATCCAGCTAGCTATTTATAGAGGGACATAGGAGCACCTTCCAAATCACTGAAAATGCTCCAGGCTGACTCATTTTGTCACTGGGACCAAAGGATGGGATTTCAAAGAGCCTGGTCATGTAAATCTGCACCTCTGAGTACCCCACAGGGCAGCAAAGAGCAGTGGCCAGGGTGTTTGGTCAGATTCTTTCCGGGCACAAAGCGAGGTAGATCCATCAGTCAGTGGAGGGGTGGTGATTTGTGCCAGTGGAAGAGCTGTTGCCCTGAGAGAAAACTTCACAAACAGTTTTAGTCACACATTCCAGCTCATCAGGAAGTTTCTCCTGCAGAGACACTGCAAGATTCATGTGTGTGCATGTGTGAAGGTAGCAAAATTTCCTTCTTTAAAATTTTTTTTTTTTTCTCTGCAACTGGGTGGGAACAGCTCCATCCAAGCTCCTTAAGGACTCTTTGACAGCTATCCAAACACCAGATATTCCCCTATCTTCTAGTTCCATGCTCTGGTGTTCCCATCTTCCCATGTTCACCATCCCCACTACATCTGTTCTTGCAGGGCCCCCACCTTTCCCACTTCTCCGTGCCCAGTGCATCCCATTAACGTTGTGTCCTGCATTATCTACCTGCCACAACTTTGTCAAGCAGCACTTGTCCTGGCAATGGAACCCAAATTTAGTCCACAACTGCCCTCATAAGGGATAAGCAGCCTCGCTGTCACTGCCACGGGTTGGGAGACACCCTGGAGGTGTCCTTCCATCACGTTACTTTTTCTCTTTTTGCAAAAATATTTTTAATAGTTCTCAGGGCCTTACTCTGTTTATTCAATCTTTCTGGAGATAATTCGACAGCATTCATAATCTTCTTTTTCTGCAGCAGCAGGAAGTGCTAGAGGAAACAAGGATTGACCAGTGTGGGTGAGGAAGGAGAAGCTGACAAAACTTCTGGCTTTTTTTGCAGCTCCCTTGACAGAGAGAAACAAGCCACAGATGTGCAGTTGAGCAAAACAGGTGTTTTTGTAAGAAAAGGGAGCATTACAGCTCTGGGCATCATGTGACCCTCAACCTTTTCTAAACTAAGGTTTAGCAGAACCTGTAACAAGACTTTGTGTAACAAGAAAGAATATTGAACCAGCACAAGTCCACTGACAGTTGAAAACTCTTTATTGCCGTTTTTGTATCTCTGGAAAGGCACAGGGAGGGGAAACGACTCCGGTTTTCAGGTAGGAGCTGGTGGTAGGATACAACAGGGAAACAAGACAGCTACTGTGGGATGCTTGCAGGTCTAAAGGCATGATCCAGTTCTCTGGCAAAGGAGTATTTTTCATCAGGGTAGCATGAAGTGCATGCCCTTCTTTAGGATCCACAGTCAGTGAGACTCCCTGGTATGCCTCCTGGGCTGCACAAGGTGAGAAACCGAGCCTGGTGAGGTCATGGAAAAACACCAGGGAAATGTTGCCTGACATGCTCTGCCTTTGCTCAGCCTGTGCTGTTTCTGTAATCCTGACCTCATCCTTCTTTCCGGCGTCCAGCCTGGATCCAGAGACGGTAACTGAAGCTTCTCATCTCAGTTGCCTGCCCCTTTACCAAGCTTCAGAGGAGCTGTCAGTAAAGGCATTGACTCCCTGACACTTCTGCTGCTTGGCTGAGGTGCCACCAGGCTTCAAAGCCCCCTTCTCTCTGCGCCTCTCTTCCAGGTCCACAGGGATGAGATAACTCAGCTTTAATCCCTCTTGGTCACTGTGCCCCCATTTGACACCCCAACCCTTCTGTCAGCGCTGAAGAGAAATCGGAGAGCATGGATTCCTGCTTCAGAGTGTTTGTTTAATTAAATGCCCAGGTGTTGGAGTACCAATTGTCCTCTGTGCTGATAGGGGTGGGTTTGTGGGACCTGGTGGAACAGGAACGTGTGAAACCCAACAGGGCAGCTCAGCCAGGACAGGTGAGAGCGTCCCCGAGGAGAAGGGACCTGCTCAGCCCTGCCTACTCCACCCCGGGGAGCTCCAGTGAGGGGAGGCACAGAATTTTGGGGTACCCACAGAGGGGACCAGGATGTGAAGGAGAACCTGGAGGCCCCAGCCGAGCTGAGAGCAGGCGCCAAACCCCAGGGAAGGGGCATCACCAGCTCTGCTACATGGTGGGAGCTGCTGCTCCTCCCCAGCCGAGGTCCCTCTCAGCCCCCATGGGTGGTGTGTGATGTGTGACACATCCACAGAGCGAATTCTTGGGACCTCTCTTAATCCTATCCCACATCCCGATGGAGAGGCAGGAGACAGGGTGAAGGTGATTGTCCTTCCCAAGGAGGAGAAAAGGGAGCTGCTTTCCAACCAAAACCGAAACCTTCCGTTTCAAATCGAGCTCTCAGCAGGGCATTGTCTCTACACAAAGGCCGTCGCTATCAGGACTTAGAGCGAGTGACACCCGCTGCTTTGATTCGTGAGGAGATTCCAGGCATGGAAATGCTCCTGCACGGCAGGTTTTGCATTCATGGAACCGGCACCTCCCAGCGGAAAACCTTGCCTATGGAAAACTTCCAGCCATCACTGCTTTGGAAACAGCGCTTGGGGCAAATCACACTGCCACATCAACACTGAATCATGCCTCAGATGGAGATAGAAGCCTACAGGGTTTCCAGAGCAAGCTTTTTTTCACCACACCCTTCATTCAAAAAAATCCTTTTTCCACTTCCAGTTCTTCCCAGGGCAATGAGCATTGTTAGTGGTGTTTACATTGCTGCTCTCTGCCAAATTAGCGTCATCACTCTCACCACCGCAGGAGCTTCTGGGTGATGCTAGCTACTCACAGGCAGTGATTTCAGAAGCACTAAAAGCAAGCAGGATATATGGCTACATTTAACTACCACTCTGCTTCAACAGGCAAGAATCCTGGATTCTAAGCTTCGTGAAAAAAGCTGGAATATCAGATGCCTCCAAGTTCATGAAAGCAGCTTGCTTCGAGCACATATTTTGCTGCTCTTCGCTCTTTCAGGTGTCACTCCACAGCCACTGCTGTATCAGGAGGTAGTGAGAAGTCAAGAACCACCTAAAATATGGTTATATGTGTGTCCCAGGTCTACACAGAACATTTCACGACCCCTTTGCCCACCTTGAACCTCCTGTGGGATTCACCTTCCCCACGTTCCTGCTCTCTCTAGGAGCAGGGCAGCCCTGCCACAGCTGACTGAAACAGGAGTCATTCCGTGGCGTGGAAAGCTGAGGACGATTCATCTGAACCTTACCCCCAAGCCTGACCTTTAAGACTGTTTTCCCTCTCCCAGCGGCGTGTGCCAAGTCTCGGTATATCATCATCTGCGGGAAATATGCAGCCGCACTGGAGGAGGAAAATAACTGGGAGACATGTGAGTAACTGAGACAATGCAGAACTGCCAAATCTGTGACAGCTGCTGGGGGCAGCGCTACGGTCTGACATCCAGGTAAATCATCGTTTTGATATGCATTTTCCTGTGGGCACGGGAATCAGCACAAACATACAAGGGATTTTTTTTATCATTATTATTACCACGTTGTGAAGGAAGCATTGAAAGCTCCATTTCACCAGTGGCTGTTTTCTGGAAGGTGCAGAAGACTGGTGGTGTCCCTCCCAAACACCCTGAAGTGGGTTAAATGAAGGCATTCCTTCAAAAATGCTAAATTTTCAACTCCTTAACCTGCCAGAACATATTTTAAATTACCTTTTCCAAAGTTTTCTACAAGCCCTCAACAACAATAACAGCAGCCTAAACACTGTAAACAAAGTGTCTTTTCCATGCTGAACAGCTTAAGAAATAAGGAAAGTGAGGGGGGAAAAAAGAGACAGAATAGGAAGAGCAGTGGAGCACCAAGGCTGTCCTTGTCTCTGTGGGCACAGCTCCCCACTCCTGGTCTGAGTGCCTTGTGGTTTCGGCAAAACCTCTGGCTCAAGCCTTGAGCTTTGCCAGGCAGGTTCCTGGCTGGGTCTCAGCCCGTGCTGCTCTGTTTGGTCTCCATCACCCTGTAGGATGAAGCACTTTCGCTGCTTTTTGTTCTGAGTGAGTCCCCGCAGCTCCACAGGAGCGTAGCCCCGGGCCTCTGGTGAAATGCACAGCGCTGCCCGAGGGACTGAGCTTCCCCAGGCTTGTTTGAGCCAGCCTCTCAGTATCCTGCAGCCTGCCCGGGAAGTTTTGGCCAAGCTTCGTCAGTGAGATAGGATGAAATATACCATCTTGTGGTGGAAATATTAATCAGTTACTGTTTCTGAAGTGTATTAGATGTTATGGTGTCTCTGTCTCTTCTTATCTGCAATATGGGCTTTCTGGCCCTTCCCTCTACCCCAACCAATATTTCATATAAACCTGGAGTGCAAAGTCTGCACTGACACATTACAGGATGAGCCAAGTGACTATCATTCAAATATTTATTTCATGAGAAGTAAGAACATTTTGCACTTTTCTCCAGAACTCTTTCAAAATCAGCTCATTTCTTCTCGTTGGAAGAGAGCCCATTGTTCATTTGACACTAAAGATAGAGCTTTGCTGTTTTCTTTTAAGTCAGCATTTGGAGGGTGGACAGCAGAGACGGAGTTAAGCTTTATTATGCTGCCTTGTCAAAAGGATACAACATTATGCAAAAGGAATGAAGTGGAACAAAAAATTTGCTTTCTTTTCCACAAGCTCTCTCTCACTGGCGTACAGTTTTTGAATGACATTCCCCCTTTGCTTTGTCTGGCAGATTGGATTTCAGACGACTGTGTCAATTAAATGGCAAGAGCACCTTGCTGCCTCAGGAAGCAGCCACCAGCTTCCTCTTGCCCTCAAAATTTCTAAATCAACGGGGCAGAGGGGTGGTGCTGTTTGTCTGGTTTTAAATCTCCGTTAAATAAGCATTTGAACAGCTTAGCGCTGGAGCCTGCAGCCTGGAATGAGCAATATTCCCCCCGGAGCAAAGGCAGGCAGAGTGTCACACCCGCAGGAGGGCAGGAGGGACCCAGAGGCACAAGGTGACCTGCCCGAGGTGACACCGAGCCCGAGTGCAGGAGCAGGGACCCAGGCTCGCAGCTCCCCTGGCTTCAGACTGGAGGCGAACGGAGAGGGACTGCGTGATCCACCAAGAGAAAAGAGGACAGATGGTTGTTTTCCTCTGTGGCTTTGCAGGATAAACCAGGAAACACTGAGGGATGCCCCTCCTGATTTGTTTCTCTAACAACGTGTCCCTACATCCCAGCTGCTCGGCTCGCTGCAGAACGCCATGCAGGGAAGGGCTGGAGCACAAATCTCATCAGGAGCGGCTGAGGGAGCTGGGAAAGGGGCTCAGCCTGGAGAAAAGGAGGCTCAGGGGGGACCTTGTGGCTCTGCACAACTCCCTGACAGGAGGGGGCAGCCGGGGGGGGGTCGGGCTCTGCTCCCAGGGAACAGGGACAGGAGGAGAGGGAACGGCCTCAGGCTGGGCCAGGGGAGGTTTAGGTTGGGTATCAGGAAGAATTTCTTCACTAAAAGGGTGAAAAGCATTGGAACGGGATGCCCAGGGAGGTGATGGAGTCACCATCCCTGGAGGGATTTAAAGGATGTGTAGATGTGGCACCTGGGGACATGGTTTAGTGCTGGGCTTGGCAGTGCTGGGTTAGTGGTTGCCCTTGATGATACTAAAGGGGTTTTTTCAACTTAATATGTATGATAGCCAACAAAGTATTTCTTTGTGTGCTTATCACCCTCGGAAGTGGAATCCCTCATGGCTGGATGTAGCTTGCAGGGTGCACAGTGAGGGACTCCAGGCAGTCTCCCAGTGAAATCCCGAGCTGGGTGTGATTAACTTCCCTGCACCTCTGAGGAACAGCACCAGGAAATTGCCAACACTGTAAATTGTCTCAAACACGCACTTACTGAAGCCTTTAAAGAGCAATTACTATATGTTAACTGAACACCCATCAACTGTAAAAACAGCAGTTATGTGGGTTTAACAGGTATATAAAGGAGAAAATCTCACCACCCTGCAATTAGTTCTAAATCACATAAAAAGTGTAACTTGTACACTTATTGCTTATTAACACATAAAACATGTACGCTGTGTTAAAACATTTAATTAGCACGTACCTAACAGGCTAAAAGTTAAGCACCAAATTATGACTAAAATACTGCTGAGCTCTTCATTAGCCATGTGAAACCACCCCCCGACATGCAGGGCTCACATTGTTCCGGGAATTAGGTGCTTTCAGCTACTGTTCAGTGATTTTAGATCGGGGACAATGATACTCTGCCCATTTCCACTGACTCCAGAATCACCTCACAACACAGGATATTCCTGAGAGAGCCAGGAGGCAGAGGTGGGAAGAAGTGCTCCTGAGCAAAGTCTACAGCCCTCACCTCCATGAGGCTGTGCTTAAAAATCTGGCCAGAAAATGAGGTTTGGACAGCAATCCACACTGTGCTGACCTCCACCAGGGGCTATCAGCACATCAGGACAGAGAGGAGGGTCCTGTGGAGAAGGTCCTCGTGATGGAGGAGGAGATCAGTGGTGAATGACATCAGCAGGAGGGTTTGTGGCAGAGGCCAGGGAAGAGGGGAGCCAAAACTGGAGGGCTGGAGGCCTCCATCATCACCAGGAGGCAAGTGAGGGGCTGGATATTATTGGAAAAGTAGGAAAAGGGGGTGAGGGCTGGCAGAGCAGGGAGTAGGGCTGGAACTTGGACCTGCAGCCAGGATGGGTTCTTACCAGGGATCCCAGAGGGAGGAAAATAACATCTGATGTGTGCCATGGGGAACACCACCCCATCGCGCCGTCTGTTGACAGAAGGAAACCACAACGCAGAATTACCCTTTGTTTAGTCTAAGTCAGCTGCCAGCATGCACATACACCACATGAAAGGCAAAACCTGAACATGTTCCCAGAACATCTTACTGAAAAAGCCATCTGCTGCTGCCCCAGCTAATGTTACCGTCCTCCCCACCACAGCGAGCTTTGGAAGCATAAACTCCATTTCCCAAGCGAGATAACATCCTCACCTCAGCTTCGAGCCTGCCAAGGGCAGTCCAGAGACTTGTAGGGTTTCTCTGCTTGCACAAGGAGGTGGTGGGGGTGGGACATCCAGACAGCCCCCTGATTCTGTGGAGTAGATTTGGAAGTGGTTGGTCAAACTAAAAGTCCAGCAAGAGAGGACTTTCTCTTGGCCCCAGGCAGACAGTTGCTTCTCCCCAGAATGTGATGGCATTTTATTCATTTAGATAGTAGATCCTAATTTATGGTACCCCACCAGATGCAAAGATTAAAAAAAAAATGAAATTAATAATTTAAAAAAATTTTAAAATCATGTGACTTTCATGCACAAAGATATAACTTGGAGCAAATATTTAACTTAAATCCTTTCCACTTCTGAATGTCTTCAGGCTAAGGCCATGGACAAGGACCCAACTAACCAGAATTTATTTTTGGGCTATGATAGAATTCCTCAAAACAACATTTCCTCTACTTCTTATACCAGTTCTCCATCTAGCAAAAAGGGATGGTAAACCCTTTTTCTGCTCTAACAGTAAGACACAGCTTGTTTGTCCCTTATATTGTAAGATTTTTTTTGGTGAAGTATTTGTGCTCTGTTCCTTCTAGAGGAAGCACAACAGAAATACTTGTGTGACATGACTTCTTTATGCCATTGTCATGTAAAATAGATTATTGTCTTGCTCCATTTTTCTTATTCCATCCTCTAATTACTCGCTTTGAAAGAGCATTAGCGGCAAAGGATAGCAGCATGAAATACTAACAGACTTCTGCTCAAACTCTATCTACTCTTGGTGAAAAGAAACATTAGATTTAAAATAACTGAAATACTTTGTGAACAACAAAAGCCTCTCTAGTGCAACTGATCCTCCATGAAAGGGACCTTGAAATGGTGATAGGAGATATTTATACACAGTTTTAAGCCCTTGTCTGTCACTGGACTATAAACAGGAATTAAAGTTTAGGGATTTTGAGTGCAAGTTTTTACAACTCTTCCTGCTTTGAGAGACTCAAAGTCTAAATATTATAGGTTTAGTGAGTGTTATTCATGACACAGTAATGTTAATCAAGAGGGGTCTATCACTACCTTTAAAAGAAAGAGATCCCAGACTGAAACTGGAGACAACCTGGACTAACTAAAGCCGTGCTGGAAACCTGCTTTTGAAGAAGAAAACAGGATTCCCCACTGCTCAGAGTCAGCTGAAGACAACCGAGAAAACTTTGTGTGCACAAGAGCCAGCCACGGAATGGAGCTCCTGGTATTTGCAGAAAGTGTGGCTGAGCACAGAACTGGAAAAACCCCCATGAAGCAGAAACTCACCTGAGTGCTGGAGAACAGCCCAGCTGCACCGCACCCTTGGTATTTCATTCACGGCATTTGCTGGGATGGGAGCTCTCTGAAATTCAATCTGGACATTTTAACTGAGAAATCTCGGAAATCTGTCTCGTTCAAGGTCCCGATTTTGCATGAAAAATGAAGTGATCACCTCTTCCCCGAGCATTTTAACCACCTGGTAAGCACAGCACTTCTCCACTGGTGACTGGTGAAGGCACACGATCATGCCTCTATTTGAATTCGGAGTGCACAATCGCAGAGTTTGCTCTCGAGGATGACACTGAGGAGAAGGTCTACCTTTTTTTTTCACAGCCAAAAAACCAGGTGAATTCTCTCAATCTGAGGCTCTCCCAGATTGCAGATTGTCCCTGGGAACAGCCCACTGACTCAGAGACAGCACCTATTTGATATAAATTAATGGGAGGGAGGAAAACATCTCCTTGTCAGCTTTCCAATTAAATTACATGGAAAGAAATCTAGGTTACAGCATGAGACCCTGCAGAATGATGTCCTAATTGCTAAACATGCACTTTAAAGTGGATTAAATAACAACATACATTTAATCTGATGGTAAGAATATAATTACACTTTTGTTGCTGCTGTTCATTGAGTCATTTACGTGGGATATTATATCAACCTCTGATCACCTGTCCTTCCTGCTCTGGGTTAACAGGACAGAAGCACAACCAGTTCCTCAGAGAAGGATCAGTCGTGTTTAAAGCTGTTGACCCCCAAAAATCTTTTTTCTGCCACTGAGCTGAAGAAGCACAAGTCCTGTTTTCAGCACCTCCCAACCAACCATCATAATGTCTCCTTAAATAGCCCAGCTCCTACCAGCCACATCCTGGCCAGAGTTTTCCAGCTGGCTCCCAGAGCAATCCTGTGAGGGAAGGTGGAAGAAGTGCTTACAGGAGCAGCTGAAGAACACGGGGAGCAAACATTGTTTTCTAACCTGTTTTCCAGGAGGATATTCCTGTGGTATTAGCAAGAAATAGCCTGCAACTGCAGCAAAACGCCTCAGAGGCCTCGTGCCTTTCTGCAGGCGGCGTGTTTTCAGTGCTGGGTATTTATTCACCTATGAGAAACCAAATCCTTTCCCCTTCTGAATGACTATTTTTGCTCGGACCACGTGGCTCCAACAATCACGTGCCTGAAGTCCTGAAGAGTCTAGGCAGAGGAAAACGTGAGTTTGTTTTCCGGAAAAAAAACATCAGAGACCTAGTGCTTTACAGAGCTTGCCTGCTAATTCTCCATTGGTTCTTACAGACCCAAACTTCCATCCCTTTAACTGCAGCATCTCTGCTAGAAGTCTGCAGTGACTTCAGGCTAAATTATTCCACAAACACTGTAAGCAATGTTTGGCCCAGCAGCTGAATCGGGTTTCCTCCAGTTGCAGAGAAAAACTTAAGATTTCAGTCCAACATTTTCAACATGAGCTAAACTAATTTGAGGCACTGCTGGTGAATACCCCCCCCTCTTTAAATGCTGCTGAGAGCACAACAGAACAGCTGCAGGGAGACACATTTCACTTAGATCTGGAAGTCATGCATGTACAGTTGGCTAGACTGAGCTAAGCTCTTCATTAATAGAAGTGTAAACTCTATGGAGAATACAAGAATAAAGCTGAGGCGTATTTGCTGTTACACTAAATATTCAAAAAGAGGAATTATTTGAGAAGGAAAGCGTGTATCTTCTCATACCAGCGCCCGACTTCACTTTTTTTTCCTAAGCATCCCAGCTGAAATTAATCAATTGCAATTCTTGACTGATTATTTTATGAAAAATGCATTTTGTGAGCAATGTCAGAATAACAGGGCTTGCACAACTAACTTTTAGGAAGCATTTACTTTTAGGATACTAAAATAGCAAAAATTTTTAACACAGAGGTATTTCACCTCTCAGTTCTCATCAGAAAAAACAGGTGATCAGTCAAATCCAAAGCTGAACTGGTAGCAAAAGTACCGTGACTTATGTTACTGGAACACAAAATTAATGTGAAAGAGGTAGGACTTCTGTGGTTAAAGCTTTTGTCAGAATGGATTAAGGTGAGACTTTCATTAGGAACAGATTATTCCCTTCCTGCTCACCATGGGATTTTCTGGTTTTTCTCCTTCAGGAGTCAAGACATCGAACCAGAGAGGGAACACACTTGATCTGATCAATTTCCACATTCTGCTGGAACAAAATTGATCTCAAATGCAGCGAGAGGAAAGTCGATAGTGCTACCCGAGTCTTAGCTGCACACTCTGTCTGTTGCTGCACAATACAGTGCACTGCATGAGAATTTATGTTATTTTGCTTATCTTTTGGGCCTTTTTTCTCCCTTTTTCGCAAGCTGACAGAAGTTTGCGTCGGTTTTCTCCAGCTGTAAAAAGTGAGAATGCCGGCTCAGCCAGAAGAGCAAAGCAAACCCAAAATCTCCCCACACTGACACTGTTTTTTGGGTGTTTTGCTTGATTTGCAGCGTACTGTGTGTGTGCTGGAGAGAAGGGATTGCGGGATCCAAGTTGGAATGAATTAAATCTGAGCTGGAGATCGATAACTTCTCCTCTGTGATGGTCACTTTCTACATGTTACGAGCTCTTGTGCGCTGTCACCCGGCAGCGATGCCTATAAACCTAAAGAGAAAATCTGATAAAACCCACTTTGATTCTGCTGAGAAATCACTGCCTCAGTTAGGCGATGTGCCACTGAGCACACATTTCGATGCTCATTTATTCGCTCACGCGTTTGGATTTGCCTTTTGGTCAGAAGTGATTAGCCGTAGGACAGGCAGAAATGCTGTTCAGAGAAGGGCTGTGTGTCAGTGAGCACAGCCTCAAAGCAGTTCACACTTTCACCAAAAAACGTGGACTTGCAAAAACAGACAGGCTGGAGAAGTCAAGGGTTTAGAGAAGTCAACGGTTCAGAGAACGCCAAAGAAAGAGGAATTGGGAAACAGGCTCTTGAGGGAGGTCTGGAGGTCTCTGGTTCAGCCTCTTGCCAAAAGCAGGATTATTGATGACACTAGACCAGGCCAGTGGTGTTTGTGATCCCTTTGCTTTGGAGACAGACAGATGGGTTTCATGGTGGAAAAATCCTGTGTCCTCAGAAAAATACTGAAGGAAGACTTCAGGGTGAGGAAGAGAGCAGAAACTTGGGCCAGCTCCCATTGAACTGAACACCAGCAATTGTGTTTAGATATTTTCTTGGAGCCTGGGGGCTCTTTTGCTGTGTAGGTTCACACAGAATTCTTCCAAGATAACCGGGACAGGAGTACCAACATTCCCCATAGCCCCTATCACTTCCCTAAGAGTGGATTTTCCTCTGGAAACCCCACAGATCCAGACTTGTGTGTGACCCTGCCAAGTGCCAGCACTGTCCCTGAGTCGCAGGACAACCCCAAAGGCTGACCTCCTCTCCAGGGAGGCTGGATGTTTGGAAGGGAGGGAGATACCAGCCTGATATTGTTATTCCCATAGCAACTCCAGCCAGGCCTTTGCTCTGGGGTGAGCACAAAGGCAAGAGCTCTGCATGGGGAGCATTCAGTACCTCCAGGCTGAAAGAAAATGCCAGCAGTCAAGACAGCATAGTAAGGCAAACATTTACCCAGGCTTCACAAGCAGAGGGAGGACAATGAGCCTGGGAACACAGTGTGTGCAAAATCCCGGCTGTCCCACAGCACAGACGCTCCCTGGGAAGCCCGGGGCTGGAAGAAATCAAGGCAGAGGGGTAATGTGAGTAAAGGATCACTGTCAGCAACCATTCCCTTCTCTTCTTCCCTCCCACTCCTGTGTTGTGTTTCAGTTCAGCACAGGGAGCTCAGCACAGGCGATCCAGGGCCTGAAAGGGAACTTACAGGAAAAATGGGATAAGGCTATCACTGTAGTGATAGGACAAGGGGGAGTGGGTTCAAATCAAAGGGATTGGGTTTACATTAGATTTTAGGAAAAAACTTCTTGGCTGTGAGGGTGGTGAGGCCCTGGCACAGGCTGCCCAGGGAAGTTGTGACTGCCCCATCCCTCAAGGCCAGGCTGGACGGGGCTTGGAGCAACCTGGGATAGTGGAAGGTGTCCCTGCCCATGGCAGGGAGATTGGAACAAGATGAGCTTTAAGGTTCCTTCCAACCCAAACCATTCTGGGATTTTGTGACCCAGTCACATCCAGCCTGACACCTAAACATGGGGAGAGCGAACGCTTTGTTTCCAACTCACGCAACCCTGACGCTAAGGTGGGTGGGAAAACGCAAGTGCAAGAATCTAGAACTCATCCCAGGGTCTTCCACTGTTGGAATCCTTATTAGTGATGTCTCACTGAGCAGCCCTTTCCTTTTCTAAAGTGGTGGAAGTGCAAGTAGGCTCTGGGCTAGAACACATAGCATGCAAACTATTTGCAGGCCATCCTGAGCGAGATTCCAGAGATCACTGGAAAAAGGTAGCGTCTGACAGCCCAGAATGCATCATTCCTCCCCTCCCCCTGTAAATACAAGTTAAGGAAATAAGCATTGTAACAGGGAGATATAACATTTCTCTGCTTTTTGACTTCCAGGGAAAAAAGCAAGCACAGCTCTGAGGTGATCAAAAGTTTCACGCTGTTTCACAGCACACACATTCCTTTAAGATCCAACTCCAGTAACAACCAAAAAGCTGCTTAAACTGGGAACAGGATCTGATTAAAACACAACCAGATAAAAAAAAAAAAGAAAAAAAAAAAATCTTCCGACATCCTCTGAACATCCGTTCAAAAATCTGTATTCAGGAAAGAAAAACTCCATGAAAACACCACAAGCATCACTTTAGGTTTCTGGAGGATGAGGAAAGCCTCCAGCTCCAGATTTCTGGGTGTATATTCAGCTCCAGTTGAGCACGGCCCCAGTGCTGAATCCAGCAGGTCATCAGATACTGGGGAATACAATATTGCAGCAGCTCATGACGAGGCTGAGTTGGTAATCCAAATACCAGCCTGTCTCCATCTATTTTGATCTTCTGATACAGCCTGCAAAATTCCCTCATTTCTATGTTTGGGTTCAGGAGGAGTCAGCAGAGCTTGGCAGCGTGCCCCTGACCTCTAATGGATGCTGGGCTGGGGCATATTTGAGGCATTCCTGGGGGATGTTGTAGAGCCTAGACCTGCGTGAGCTAGGGAAAGTCACTCCCCGCAACCTGCCTATCAAAAATTCCCTGTGAAACACTGGGGGAAAGGGTGCAGGAGGGAAAAAAGGGCACTTTGGTCCCCCCACCCAGAGCTGCCAAAGCCAGTCAGTTGTAGGGACCCATCTCCAGAGGAAGCCAAGAAAAAACCACACACAGACAAGCACACACTCTTAAAAAGTTTTTATTAATTTTCATTGTTTTTTTTTTTTTAAAAAAAACAAACCCGTCAGTGCAACAGTTCAGTATCCCCTTCCTATCCCCCATCAGTAAGCAGTAATTTTAAAATCAGGAAATACCGAGTGCTGAAGCCAATGGGTTAGCATTTTGCTATTATTTCCTTCTGTCAAACTCTGAAAAAGTCCTCTGTATAAATTAAACAATGAAAAAAATGTTATTTTCAATTCTATGTCATTACAGTCAACAGAATCATAATAATGCACCTAAAAATGTGTGTCCACAATATATCAGGTATACATTTTTGGGAAAAGAAAAAAAGGAAAAAAATATGACATTCTAAGCTTGTTAAAAGGATAATGGTCCCATATTTTTTTTATTACAGGTTAGCAAAACAAAATCCAATGGATTACAATATTTACATGTTATTTGAAAAATTAAGTAGTGATAAAAGCATGTCACAATCATTGTTTCTTTTTTTTTTTTTTTTTTTTCTTTTTCGTTTTTGGTAACCATTACAAACACCCAATCCAGGTATGGAACTGTTTAAATATATTTGAAATGAGGCCAATTAAAAAACAAATACAGACACAAAATGTGTATTTATACTTGTCCCTCCAATGTGTTTTTTTCTATGATGTTCCCTCCCTATTTAAAAAAAAAAAACAAAAAACAAACCAAAACAAAAAAACCCAACAGAAAAATTGAAAGAATCCCCCTAACACACAATTGATGAATCCCCAAAAGCAAAACACCATGCTTCTCAAGTAGCACTTATTCCACAAATGCAACATTTTTGCCATCATTTTTAAGTG
>VZRS01011589.1:2113005-2228254 GCA_013398055.1 Ifrita kowaldi | reverse complement strand
AGAGAAAAAAAAAAAAAAAAACTGGTTGAAGAAGCAAGCAGGATGCTCCCCCTGCGCTACCGCAGCCAGAGCACGCAGAGGAGTGTAATCTCCGTGTCCTTGAGACACTGCTTTGAAAAGTTTGCTTGGTCCCTTTTTTTTCTTCCCTCTCAAACTCAGTTTAACTCAGTTTAAAGGCACAGAAAAGGCACAAAATTAATTGTTTGGCATAAAGCCGTGATAGGGGATATACATGATGGAGTCACCCCAAGACACCTCTCTATATATAGTCATGTATATACCCAAAATTGCCACTAATATTTGTTTACTGATTAAATAATTATAAGTTACTGATTAAATAATTATAGGTCTAGTTGTAGGAACAATTTTGAAATGTTAAAGCTGCGTACATTTTCAGACACTATTATCAGACACCATTATGTTGTTCATCTTATAAACAGGAGATTTGCAGTTTAGTCTATGGAAAGTAAAAGGAAGTCTGGAGTGGCAGAGGCAAAGGGAAGTCTTCTATGGGGTGAAAATTACAACAGACTCCCTATTTTCTAATATTAGTGAATATGCACTTCTGTTATTCATATTTGTTCTTTGATCTATCCCTTTCAAAGGTGATGCAAGCCTAAACTAAGAACACAATGAGTAGCCACATCATAAGGTTAAAATCACACTAGGAAGCCCAAGTAACATCTTCAAAAGTGACAGATTCAGTACAGTAGGGGATTTTTATGGAATTTAGACACTAACCTTAAAGTAAATCAATTTGACAATATCATGGAAGAAAACAGTGAAGGTAAAAATGCATGTTTTTCTATAAAATAAATCATGTTAGACTGCATGTTTTTCTAATTGAAAAACATCTGGTTTAAGTGTAATGCAATGAATATAATCCACTTTAATTTAAGTAAAGTTTTTTATACAGTCTTGTTTAAAAAAGACTAAAACAAAAACATTTTTCCATTTGGTTATTTTGTATACATGTATTTAGTTTAACAATAAGAATTAATATGAGAGTCTCAACTTTTTAAATGAGAACAGTAGAGTGTCTGACTGAGAGCCCTTACTGTCTCTTATTCTGTCTCTTCTGTTGTCCCACCAATGAATGCCAATCATTAAGTTCAATCAGGAAGAAATTACACCTTCTGTACTAAGAGGTCATTGCATAGGCAACTTTGATTCTGTAATGTATAATTCTGTACTTTCAGAAGTAACCCAAACAAATTCCATTACAGAAATATATTTCCTTAGGAAAATGTAGACACTGTATCATAAGGCAATGGAAAATTAAAGTAAATTTAATTTTTAGTTATTATAGGGAAAGTTTGAAAAAATCTAAGTAGTGTTGGGGCAAAATTCAAAGATTCTTTATTTGCTCAAATGCCAAAAATATTTGTATTTTTAAACATACTATTTCATTAAATACTGGCCTATTTTTGACCCAAAGCATTAGTAAAGGACCTAAAATAAACCTGTATTTAATACATTGTTTTCTGCAGCAGTGAAATAAAGAAGTGATGAAATAAGTTTACCTTACTTCTGTGGTAGATATTGCTCCATATGAGAACAGTTTTGGAAATTATGTTTCAATGTGTCTGGTGGAAAAAAATATTGTATTTCTAGTAGTATCTTTTCTTGTGAATGTAATAAATCATAGTATATATTCAGTAGTTAGATTTCCACAGTAAATTTATTTTGTTTGGAAAACAAAATAAATGTATTGCTTTTCTAAATAGTCACATAAACCATAATGGTGTCTCATTTTCCATCAAACTTGTTAGACAGTACTTTATATAAAGAGCAATAGATGTTTGTGTCTTGTTGTAGTAGCTGCTTCCTTTTTCACAAGGAATTGTTTCTATTGTGTACTAAGTTCTACAGCCCTTGTGACTTGCATGCCCAAGTTCACTGGTTCCTTTTCAATGAACCAGGTGAGTGCCTGTATACGCTGAAAATTTTTGATGGTATCTGGCTATGCCCAGGGGTCAGACTTCCGTTGGTCCTGTTCTAGTCAAGATCTTTTCTTTCTTTGCCTTTTTAGATTTCAAGTGTATCCTGGTTCACTCCAGTTGCAGTCTGCATTTCTGTAGAGTGATTGAAGCTGACCTGTCAAACTGGCTGGATGAAACTTCCTATTTCTGTCCATCTTTTCCAGTAATTTATTCTGTGGTATCACAGTGTTCCAAGTCAACATGTGGTGTTGTTTTCAGGGTTAGTAAGTAGGGTTTTGCAGTATACAAGTCTGGGAAATGTGAATTAAAAAAAAATACAAGTGGAAGGCTTCACTGCTTTACTGGGTCGATTAGAAAGGAAAAACGTTTTCTCTACAGAGAAAAGCTGACTTTAAATGGAGATGCTGTGCAATATAAAGGAACATTCGTATCCTCTAACTTCAAGATTTATTGTATCAATTCAGCTTGAATTTGTATGAATTCTTTGATAAGTACATTGCATGACAGTACAATGTTATATGACTGTGAAAATAACCCTGGGCTATTTCATTTGCTTATGAGTGTCCTTACTATGTTCCTCTTCGAGTATATTTACACGCCATGAAAAAATAATTCTGTTCCAGTTACATACATTAGTTGTTTGTAATTGGTTTTGACCAAAGCAATTAACTGGACTTAAAGGTTTTGCACATCTTTCTAGCTTGGAGGAGGAAGTATTAATGAAGTTTATGTTTTAATGCGAGTTTATTTATTTGCAGAAAGTCCTGCTTTCCTAAATACTAGGGGAAATCAAGGACGGGAAACAGCTTCAACTCATGACAGCTGCTTTTTTAGTCTTCACTCTGACTAAAAGTCTAATTTCAAGCTTTATCTATAGAAGAAGCTTTCTGGCATAGAATGTATACCCCTGGGGTTTTATACCTTTTCTAGAAGTTGATTATGTCCTTCAAAAACTGGCCTGCCTCATTCAGACACAGACATGAAACATAATCTGCCCAATATGATGCTTACAAAAACTGTTAGTTCCAGAGAGGTCATACAGTTTCTCAGTAAGAAATAGCTTACAAATGAGAGTTTTTCTAAGGCTTGATCCAACCTATTACCTCATCTTCAATTTCACTGCAGTTAAAAAAATTATTAAAACTATTGAACATAATAGCAAGTGAAGAAAACAGCATGAGGATATGTGTATATATGTAGGCTTTTTTCTTGCTTTTTTAAAGCCTTTTAGGATTTGTCATTGTAACTGTGGGCATAGAATATTTTACTGCAAAAAGTTTTTCATTTGGTGTGGGAATCACATTGTATAATCAAGCTGTTCAGATTTCAGTATAATTTCAGACATTCAAGTTTCAGATGTTTGAATGTCTTAATCTCATAATCTGATTTTTGTCTTGTCACATTCACTGTTTGCATGCTAATATTTTCAGAAGAATTTTATTACGAGGCATTAAACTCACAATTTTCTGGAGGTTGTAGTGCTGAGGATATGAAACTCTTCTTCAACAACTTAGGGGTTTTTTCCACTTCGCTCACATCAGTGGTTTTCTACTCTCTCAGCCAACTGGAGAGTATTTTATACTATGATAGGAAATCTTGGTGAAAATCTTGTCCTTGCCTTCTGCTTTTGTTCACTGTTGAAAAAAAAAAAAAAGGAAGACATGAAGATAAAGGTACTTACACACATAGGCTTTTAGGGGCTCCACAGTGTAACAATCTTCCTTTGTATAGTCTGGAAAGTACCATAATTATTACTCAAAAGTTACGTTATTCTTGGACTTATAGAGGGATTTTGTCCAATGTCCTATGACTTATTCTCTTTCTCTAGATAAGCAGAGAAAAAAACCACAAAACAACAGAACAAAAAACCTATTTTCCATGTTCAGGTAAATTTAAAAGCTACAAAAAGAGATAAAATTAAACTTTCACATACTACCACCCACTTTTCTACAAGTCAGAATATTTAAAAACAAATATATAACTTTTTGCATTGAATTCTGAAGCGTTCACAGTGAAACATTCACAGCCAGAGCTTGTATTGAGGCAGCATGTTCAGGAAGCTGTCAACGTAAATATGTTTACAAAGCAAACATGAATGCAGATAGTAGATTACTATATGTCACATGAAAAAAAGTGGAAAATGAAAGTTTAGTAGAAGATACTGTCTTAATTTTGCTTTCAAAATATAATGTTTAAATGTGGAAACAGGAAATCACAATTCAGTTGGAAATGTTTCACATTTTTAATTGTATATTTAAATACTCATTAATATATTTCTAGGATGTTATAGTAAAAAAACCCAACCAACCAAAACAAACAAACCAAAGAAACCCCACAGGTTCAGGTGACAGAAGTAGATTTCTGTCTATTTTTCATTATATAAACTTAACCTTTTGTGATGATCTGAAAAGGAGTAGTTAACTGATGAGATGCATGTGATTCCTTTGATTTACACTGTTAGAAAGAAGTTTTCCTGACGTGCTGGTTTGATTCAGCTCTCACAACAGCTTGTAAGAGATAAGGAGGTTGTCAGAAAGCTATTACTGGATGCTCAGGGACTGCTTTTGAAGTTACTCTGAGCTGACAACTAATGAGAAGCTATTTTGATAACTTACCCTTCAGTGTTGTTAGATGTCGTAGTTATTTTTAGCTTTGTTTGAAAACTTAAGAATTAAGTATGGGTTTGTTTGCTGTCTTTAATATAAAATCTACCCTACCACCAAAGATATTTTGTTAATTCCCCATTTATTTTTGTGGGTATCTTTTGTTTTGGTGTTTTAATGGTGCATATCTTCCTTACTGTGTGCTATGGCTAAACAGCAATGTTTTTGCATATTGAAGATGACAAGAAGTTTGAATTCAAAACTGAAGCGTTAGTGTGATTACAATGAATATGCTTGGCGTGATGACAAGAAATATTTTTTTTCCCAAAATGATAAACACATTTTGTAAATAAGCATACACTTGTATCTGAGGAACTCATAGGGTTGTAAAGAGGTCAATTATAAGCATTTTTCTTGATAGAAGTTATTTGGGATGTATTTGGCTGAAGTTACATGAAGATGCAGCAACTGGTGATGTCTCCAGATGTACTTTCCAGTAATCCTTGACCTTTTTCTTTTTGACCTGAACATGGCAGTTAATAATGCTGTTGGGAGCTGAAGGCACTGTGGCATGGAAAGAGCTATTTTCAAAGACTGAGAATTGTCGTTCTAAGAATCTATAGGAGACAAGGTATTTAAAGAAAATATAAGCATTAATAATAATAATAATAATAATAATAATAATAATAGCTTCAGTTTCAGTGTTCTTGCCCATTGCCTTAAAAAGGATAAGTTGTTCAAAATTTTCTCATACAGATGAGGAAATGTATTTATTAATGTGGTAGCAACCATGAAGTTTTTAAAAGTCGGCCTGAAATTTTGTATGTGAAAACATAGATCCAGCTAAATAAATCCAAAAGACTAGTTCTGATACAGCCAGGTCTACTCAGGCAGTTTTGCCACAGAGGAAGATGGAATATGACTTCTTATTGTTCTGGTCTTACAAAGAGTATGAGATCTCTCAAAATGAAAGTTATTAGATACCATATCTGTTTTCAGTAAAATATACTGGATTGAACCATGATGGAGTTAGTGCTCATGTAAAATTGTCTCCTTTGTGTCATGAAATTGGTACTCCAGGATATTGCATCAGGTAATAGATGACAATAATCCATTATTTAAAAATTAGTGTAACTAAAAAGCCTTTGGAATAAACTGAGGATTTGGCTTCTGACCAATCAGCTGGCATTTCCATAGACTTCGCTGGTCACTGAAGCAAACTGTCATGAGTATGATGATGCAATCTTAGTTTATTTCTGAACTGTGTAATAGGTGCTTGCCACTTTATATCCTGGGACACTGAGTGACCTGGTTTTGCAGGGAATGCTTTCCAGCCTCTCTGTTTAGGTGACTTTTCTTCTGAAAGAGGACAGAGGTTGAGAGGGGAAATGGTTACATGTTCTCATACTTTCTCCCTTACATGGAACCTGGGAGTAGCTAGGAATTATCCTAGTGCTGAGGAGCTGGAAGTTATTCTTGTTTACATGCACTTCTTGGTCAATGGATGGGCCCCAGAATTTATATTAGGCTGGTCATAAGAAATTGAAGGCTTGGGTATTACTGTCACAGGCCTGAACTTTTGCTCTTGAAGTTTTACTTGAGAGCATATTCCACTGGCAGACCAAATATTTCTATATAGTGATGAGAAAAACTACAATGCTTACAAATACGAAATTAAGAAAAGATCAAATGTTGATGACACAATGCATAGGAAATCCTCGTGCAGTGAAAAATATCCTTACAGGAAACCACTAAGGCTAAGAAATTATTCATCTCAAGAATCAGAACTTTAGTTGTTGCTTAAATAAAATCTTGAAGATTTGAATGATACACTCATCCTGCTTGTAAGCATCATTCATCTGTATGAGAGAAAAACAGGTTTTTAACAGGCATTTTTGGTCATTCTACTGAAGTATCAGTATTAGTCATTATGACATTTGAGATAGTTTGGTGCTCTGACTTATAATGGCAGATTTATATTTCTTTATTTTTTAAACCTTCTAGCCATTATCGCTTTATCATTTTCCATTTTTTCCACTGTTTCCTTCCTCTTTGCAGAACTTGTGCACAAAGATCAGACTTTGTTGGTTATGTTGTGTGCCAAACTCCATAACCCTTCTACCTCAATCTGAAATGGAGTCATGGCTTTTGGTTTTCTATTGTAAATGCATTCTCTGAAATGATAGGTTAATACTTACCATCATTTGACTGGAAAGACAAGCTCACTTTACTTGAGATGATGAACTAGGAACATCAACTGAATTTGCAAATGACTTGAGTCTTAAACTAGAGGCTCAGTTATATAAAAAGAGCACAAATCACAACTTCACTCTCTGGTTCCTGTACAGAATTGGCCCACAATCATGTCCTGAATTCTCCATTTGAATTCCAGACCTTATATATGAGGTAATTTTCAGTTAATAAAATGGAATAGAATGTTTTTACACTGGAAACAGTTGGTATTTAAATATTAAAGATCTTATTTTGGTCTCTTTGGGTATTGTCAAGAAGACATCTTTTGTTATAATGATAATACCATGGCATATAAAAACAAAACCATCAATCTTAACAGAGTATTAAGTCTGAAAGTTGATTATGATCACTTAAATCTCAATATGTTAAATTATTTTTAGAGTTCTTTATTCTATGACAATATTCATCTTGAATGCTTGTCTGGTGTGATTAGATGAAGTTGTTATAAAGTTTAATTGATCTTACTGAATTTTATAGTACAGGAACAAAGCTGTAAGTGTGGTAGCAGCCACTGAATGGGCTATCAAATATAATTTGGATTATTCGAATAAAGAAAATATTTGTTGCTCTTTTAAAAAATTGATTAAGAGGATTTTGAGTTATTACCCACTTAAAACTTTCTTGGATTCCTGCAGAAATTTGATTAATTGTCTGCCTCCTGAGGTATTTTTAGGCATAACTGATACTTAATGGTGATATGGAAAATAAAAAAGAATATTGTCATAGGTTTTCCATAGTGTTCCAGCAAAGTGTGTTCACCTTGTTTTCAAATTTACATTCCAGAGCTCATTTGACAGCTATTAGTATGAATCTTTATCAGGTTCCATTGTCCTTCTTTTTTATTATTTCACTTTTCAGGTTTATCTTACATTGCATAAAAGTATATGTTTATATTAGTCTTTATAGTACATTTCAATCCTAACTGAGCTTAAAAGCTGCCTGGAAGCTTATTTAAATAAGGTGACAAGTAGGCCTTCAGTGACAAATAAAACATACTTCAAAAAAAAGAAAATAATGTTATTTTGAAGATTACTTTTAAAAAGTGCACCCATCATTTGCTTTGCACGGATATGCAGAATCATTGTTGGGATTTAATGACTTCTGGATATTTCTATTTGAGAAAAATTAATTAGATTTCTGGTAATGGGTAATAAACAGGTCTTCGTTGTTGGTCTCTGCTTTTCATAACTACTTTTACCTTTAGAGAATGTGCAGGAATGGTTGCGTTAATAGGGTTACCCCAAACTCTGTAGCCCTATTAACCAACAAAAAATACGTAGAAATTTGGACCTGAGAACATCACTATTAATTGGGCATAAAACTCCATCAACCGTAAATCGACCAGGAGTACTGACATGGCAAACTAGTCCGATATAGGACTTACACACATAACTGTGTAAAGCAAACCAAACATAGTGGCTTATTTTACCTGCATTAACTTCCCTTCTGCCCCTATTGTGCAGTTATATATTTGACCTGGAAACCAAGTATTTTTTAAACTTGTAATCTTTCCTTTATATTTGACAATGGTTTTAGTCCATTTAACTTTTCTGTCCAACTTACTGACATTACTTATTTACGTATGCTATTTAACTTCGAATGAATATAGCTATGGCCGACAAAGCATTGGGGAAAAATCCCATATGTATAGGCATAATTACTCAAGTTTTTTGTGCATAACTTGTTGCCATTTATTCTTTTGGATAATGTCAAAACAGAACAGCATTCATTCTGAATTTAGAAAGTCTCTTAAGCATAAAACTCTTAGAAGTATCAATCCAAAATCTTATGAAGTAAGCTTAGAAAGACACATAACTAGGACACATATCAATACTGTAACTTAGAGACGTACAACGTGATGTGTTGACCTTCTCAGTGCATTTTTTTAAGGACAGTTTGCAAATCCAGTGAACTTATCTCATTTCATCTAGTAAAAAACTGTAATTATAAAAATCTGTTTGTTTAAAATGCAGACTGCAACACACAGAAAGGCACGGTTCATCTTTCACTGATAAACTGAATAGAAAAGACAAAGAACTGGGCAATGATCCTGTGAAATACACTCTGACTTACTGAGCTGTGTGATACTGTATTTTGTATAATGTAATTCATGAGGCTTGCAGAGATATTATAGCATTGTGCTAGCAACCATTTTGCTGTTATTTATTTTACTTTGTTTAACTGATAGTTATTTTATAAAAGTTCAGTTTACTTTCCACAAATTTATCTTTGGCTTACAATTTTTATTACCTTCAAAGAAAATAAAAAATCAGCCAGAACTGTCATTGCCATATTCTACAGTTTTTATTTATCTGAGCTTCTGTGGGAGCTTGTCCTTGCCCATAATTTTCAGAAGAGTTTCATCTAGCCTGAATAAAAGTTCTTGAGTCAGTATTCTGTATGGTTAAAATTTAAAGCATTGCTGTGGCAGATTGCTGCCATACTAAATAACCATAGTAAACATGATACTCTTTTTTTTTTTGTAATGGGGAGAAGTCTAATTTTGAGCTAAAAATGCAAAATTTAGCTGATTTCTTAATGGCTTCTGTTTTTGAAAGGAGTTTATTAGGAACATTTTTTAAGTTTGCTATGCAAATTCCAAATATTTTTATTACATATATATTCAGAATGTTATTGTCTTATCTTCAATTCATGTGTATTAGTGGTAGGATTTTATATCAGTAACCGCTGTCACAATAACTGCAGTATGGTCAGATCTTAAGTACATGTATTTTAAAAAGAATATTTTGGGAGTTTCTGTGAAGACTGTAGATATGCCTGCAAAGTAGATCCACAAAATGTAAGAAGGATTCTGGGATCTTGGGAAAATAATTTGAAATTGTTTCTTTGTTGTTTCCAGAATTAAAGACCACTATTAAAATAGAAAAATCCACTAATACAATGCTTTAATTTTTCTTAAATTTATCTAGACTCTCAGTAATATGCACTCTGTAAACAAGAGCTTAAAAACCTTAAAAGGTATCTCGTTTCATAGACACCCATGTCAGATGCCACAAGCAACTCTAATCTCCTCCCAAAGCTGGGTTTATTTTTAACTTTCTGAAAGTAATACTGTCTAATCAACTCAACTTCCTTAATAGTCACGATTGATGCATCTGCACCTAAAATTTTGCTCATACATGCTTTGAAATATTTACTACAATATTAAAAAGTTATGCAAGGCAAGTCCTATTGAATTATTTTTTCAGATGTATTTCTGCTCTTCATGCCGTCTCAGTTTGTGTGGGTCATGCCAACATCCTCATGTATCCTAGAAAACCAGCAGGGTTGTTCATGTCACAGTATGGCCTTGAGCATTGACACAGCACTGTTGAGGAATGCCAGTGGCACAGCCCCTGCTATGATTCTGTCTAGTGCTGATTTGCCTAGATAATGCTCATCCATGATTCAGGATAAGCAACTACCAAGACTATTTACAGTATATAATTTAAAGTCAACTACCCTGTCTTGTACAAGGAATCAAAGAATTTAGCTGTACAGAAATTATCTCTTCCATACTACTGTGCCTCAGGCTCAGAGAATGACTCACACCCTGTTTTGGTTTTAAGCATAGATACAGTTCATGCAAACATCTGTTAGTCGTGCTGTTGCTTATGAGTTCTGAAAATTATGTGCTAGTCTTGAATTTTGACTTCTTTGAAATAACATGGGTTTTCATAAGAGGATTTTAACTTTTCTATGGTAACACAGACAGTTTGTTCCAAAATCTGACCTTGAAATTTTCAGTACTATCCTGCCTGTTTTGTTTCATTGTTTGCTCTTGAAATAGAAACACCTTCACAGTGTTTGGTGTCAGCCAGCAGATGGTGCAGTATTCCCTTCCATTTCTGGGCTCTGTCAATATATGGAATTCATTCACTTAGTATTTGATTCACCTGTCTGCAGTTTACCTTTGGGGACCTTTCAGTGTTGCTAGCACATTGTCTCAGGTATTTCATTCCACCAGGTTATGACTGAAAATATGAAATAACTTCAGAGCCATCTCCCAGGACTCTTGGAAGCCATTGGACAAAGGATTTCTGGTGGTTGACCTCATCTTTTTAAGACAGTCATCTGCTTCAAAACTGCTCTTGGTCCATGCTCTTTCTCAATCACACTTGGAGGCAGTGAGAACGTTTTGGTTTTCCTCTGTACTGGTTCTGAGGTTAGTGAAGAATGACATGTTGTGGTCCTGCTTTCTCCAGCTTGTTTCAGGAAGATCTGACTGCATAATTCCTTGGTTGGTAAGATGCAAGAGTTCCTGGCCTAGATATACAGCATTCACGGCAATCGTCCCATTGTGTTATAGTATCTTTCTGGATTCTGGATGGTTATATGGAAATGTTCAGACATTGCTCTTTCTTGGGGAGGAGTGTCATTTTCATACTTGAGATAAATGTCAAGAGTCAGAAGCTAGTAGGAGCTGTATCATAGAATGCTCTTAGTATAGAAAATCACTATTCTTATTTGGTTTTGTCATTTCTGTTATATATTTTTTAAAAATTGTGTGTGAAAATACAAATGATAATGTTTAATGACATGTTTTATAAGCTTCCACAATTTCCAACACCATAAAACTGCCGGGTTTTCATTACATTTATATGTCAAACATGACAAAAATTGGATGGATGGACAATTGTAGTTGTGCATTCCATTGTAGAAGGTTTATTGGTATTTTTTGCTATAGTTTTATTATTAAAAGAAAATAAATCTTCAGAGTTGTATTTAATTTTACCCACAGACACTTTTTTATATGTGCCTTTTTCCTAGTGCTCTTCTTTATCTCTAACTTTTGTGCTTTGTGTTATTTTTATTAAAACCAAATAATTTCAAGCTAATTTGGCAAACAGCTATGCATGAATAATTGGCAAAGAGAAAGGAAAAGAATGTCAAAAAAAAAAAAAGGCAATAATTTAGCCCCTAGCTTCACTAATGGGATACAATAAGTTGACTCTCTCCTGATTTACCTTCATAATTCTTTAAAAATAACTTGAGGTGTTAGGCTTCATCTTATTAAAATGGTAGCAAACCTTCTTTGAGCAAAAGAGTATCTATTTCCAAAAAGACAATTTCAAATTAGTTCTTCACTGACGTACAGCATTGTATGTGTTTTGTGGGGATGAACAAACTGGTTCTCTCTTCTTCTGATGAAGTTTAAAATGAACTTCATACTGCACGAAGTAAATAAATTAAGATCAGTATATTTTGCTCAGAAGGTAGTGGGAGAGTCTTGCAACCAGCTCCATATAGTCCTTCTACCTTTAAACTCAGCCTTAGACAGGGAGCTCTGCCTAGCCTCCTCCCCTTGCCTGGGACAGTCTTACCATCTTTTTTTTCCTTTTCAGAGAGACATTGTCCACTGGTGTCTGATAAAAAGTGTCTGCAAAACTGAACATTTCTTCTTCACAATGATAATCCCCTGCATGTTCTATAGTAAAGATCTAGAGCTTGTCCTCTGCTTCTTGCTGGTGCCTAGGTGCATCTGGGAAGGCTTCTTAGATGTTGCAGCTGAGGGTGGAACTTAATCTACTACCGGGCCATGGACCCCAGTGGAAGCCCTAATTCCCATTCGCCTCTCAGAGTAGGTGTATATAATACATATAATATCATATGGCTTTAAAATGTGAAATTTATGTTTGTATATCATGTAAAGCTCATATTAGGGAATTGCAAATAAGAGAGATTAACAGAATGTAGAGAAATAATTCTTCTCTGTCTTAAAGTTTTACATTACTGTGCTTGTGAAATACATAAAACATATTAATAAATCATGTAAAGAAAAAGGAGAACAACTGAGTGTCTGCAAGTGTGTCAGCAACCCTTTGACGAGCAAGAAGAATGTAACTAGATAAGCGTACATTCTGAAGTAGCAGAAATACTTTTGTCTGCTACTGAGGTTATCATGTGGCCCATTGTTTGCTTCACATGAACAATTCTCAGGAACGTTCCACATTTGTCAGAGTCATGTTTACAGAGCCTTTTTTTCAGGGTACTTCATCTTCTATTTATAATGCTTCCCATCAATTAAAAGAAAGCAGTCCTTGAAGTGTAGTGTACAACTACTTGCTGCATTGAAAGGATAGTACATTTTACATGCTTTTTAGGAATCAGTTGAATCAGATAATCTAATGTGATCAGAATCCAAATAAATAAGAGCAAGTTAGCACTTATTTTCTTTTCAGTTCAGTGTATTCCTATATATCAGTTTGTCCCTGTCATTTCTAATGAGGAATCAATGAGAATAAATTCTATATATTTTATATTAGGGCAAATTGATGATAATGGCAGGTGAGCTCTCATGACTGCCTTGTGTAGTAGCCTTAATGCTTTCCTATCTGTACTGGAAATAGCTCATACATTTTAAATAATGTTTAGCCTTTTCATAGCTGCAACATATTGGTGGCTCATAATGATTAATTAGTTGGCTCGACTCTATTTCCTGTCACACTATTTCTATGTCACAGTGATGAACTCCTATACTGTAGCAGAAGTCCTTGCTGTTAATCTGTCACTTCAATATTGCATATCATACTTTAAGGCCTATATCCCATAATCCAAGGGTTTATTATAATCCTGCTTTTTCCTGGGTGATACACTGACCCTCCTCTATATTTGGCAAGACTTGCCTGCTCTGTATTATCAGTGAGGTGTATATTTTAAAAATTTAAATCCCAGCAGTACAATTAAAATGATGTATGAAAATGCAGGATTAAAATCCCCTCCTCCCAGAAATGTGCTAGATTATCTTCTGAATGGCATAGCTCACAGACTTAGAGATTCACGTTTCTTTAATAAAAATCAATTTTTAAGTTACATTTTTTGAAGGAGATTTCAGGCTGGGTTTTTTACTCTCTAGCTGGAGAAGATTTTACACAAATTCATATCTTCCTTCTCCTTGCCTCCATTTCTGAGCCAGTCATTGATCCTCTGGTTATTTAGGGAATAATATGACCTTCTTGTTGACTATTAATTTTCCTCACCTCAGTAACCCCAGTAAGATTAGATTGTCACCTTCAGCTGTGGCAACTGAAAAGAAAATGTTTTGATTATCCTATCATGCTGGTTTCAGCTGGGGTAGAGTTAATTAACTTCACAGTGGCTGGTATGGGGCTGTGTTTTGGATTCATGCTGAGCACAGGGTTGATAATATCAAGGTGTTTTTGTTATTGCTGAGCAGGGCTTGCACAGAACCAAGGCCTTTTCTGCTTTTCCTACAGCCACACTGGTGAGGGAGCTGGGGGGGAATGGGAGGTTGGGAGGAGACACAGCCAGGACAGGTGACCCAAACTGACCAAAGGGATATTCCGGACCATATGGCATCATGCTCAGTATATAAAGTGTGGGGGGTGGGGGACATTTGGAGTGATGGGGTTTGTCTTCTCAAGTAACTGTTACTTTTGTAACTAACATGGAGGTAGTAGGAAATGCAGTAAGTTCAAAATTATTGTGTATTAGCATGTCTGTATTTTTAGATTTTGAGGGTTTGGGTTTTATTTTTACATGAGTTATTTCGAAGCTGAATTCAGATAGCCAGTATAGTAACACTCCAATGACATTTCTTATTATTGCTTCTCTTAATTTAACTGTAGGAGGCAAATATTTTCTTTTGTTATTTAACTTCTTGTGGGAAGTTAAATATCTACAGAATATGTTAAAAAAGCTCTAAATACAGTTTGGCTGAGTTAAAAGATTTCTATGAGCTCCCTTGCCATTATCTGTTTCTCTTCAAGTCTGATAATCGTCAGCTTGTTTTAAGATAAGTATTTTAGCATTTCATTGCAGAATGGAAAATATAGGCAGAACTGTCTTTTTTTTTTTTTTTTTTTTAATAAGACATGGGTAATGACTTAGACTAAAGCTCTTTCAATAGGAAATCTTTGTAGTATGACCCTACCGGAAGGTGAAATACAGCAGACTAAAAGGAGAATATTTTCTTGCTAGAAAACCTGTAGGGACTAAATGCAACAGCAAAATTGTGTTTTGAACCATAAGCAAAATTACCATATTGAAAAATCCATCTAGTCAAGTCTGGAAAACACTAGTGAGCATTACTCGCTCCATAGTGAAGATTAAAACTAACATGCCATTATGCATCAAATACATTAAAAGCAAGAAACCAAGAGCTGTGAAATGCAGAGGCTTCATCCTGACTATTTGTACAGGCTATTGGAAGAAAAAAAAAGAAAGGTTGAAAGAAATTGTGGAAGAAAAAATGTAAAGGAAGTTCAAAACTGAGACTGCTTAAAAAGGTTTTTCTCCTTTCATTAACCTAGAAAACAGACATGAAAGTAAATCTTTCTGTTATTTGACCAAAGAATCCTTACAAAATCTTTATAATCCTTACAGAAAACTCCAGTTTGTCCTTATCAACCCAAGAATTCCAGAATTTCTTTTACTATACTTAGTTTTAATGCCTTAGACAAAGACATTAAATGAGTACATACACAGTTAGATATAATGTTTCTGGGAGATCAAATCCAATTTTTGGATAATCAGATCAAAGACACAATATTATGTAACCAGTTGTGTGAAATGAGATGGAAAATTAAATTGTTTATGTGGCTTAAATACTACCTTCTAAAATTTGAGTTTGTCTTATAGTTCACTAGATTATTTTAAATAAGATTCTTTAAGGAAGACTAATGATACCATTATTGTCAAAGTTCTTCTACATCTTAAGTTCTCTCAAAAAGTTTGTTTTCTTTATATATCAGGCAGATTAGCCACAAAGCTAATTTTTCTATTGTCAATATAGAACCTTTATCTGATTTTTCCTTGTCTCAGCAGACCTGCCACTCACTGTGGCCTGCTTCATAGGAACAGATTTTCTCCTGGACAATTTGACTGTGATACTGCCATTAGTTTCCTCCCATCTTGTACTTTAGTTGTACGTAATGATAAAGAAACACTTATTAAAGTGTATATTGTATTTCACCTAGGGAGCTTTTAGAACATAAGGAGCCTGGAAGTTTCAAGAAACAGATTTTACTCATAATATGGTTGCTTTTGTTATTTAATCATATATTGTATATTAATTTTTATTAGTGCCTATTTATTGAAAGTTCAGGGGCTGTGTCTGCAAAATTTACAAACTGCTAGTACAGAAGTTCATAATAATTATTGTGAGATTTCTTCTTAAAATCCATAGCTGCAGCATTATTGTCAGATGTGGACAAGTTTTGCCAAGAATTTGAGCATTAATCAGCATTTTTTGTGGGTGGATATAAAAAACAAAAGGATTTTGTAGGCGTAAACAGAAAAATCACATTTTTCTCTGAACAGCTGTATAATAGTCACTTTTAAAAGCTAGATAGTAAACACAGAAGGAAAGGGTTTCACACCATAGAATGTAAGACAAAATATTTCTGGCTTCCATATTGTGGGAGTTATTATAGAGCAAAAAAAAGCTAAGTAAAAATTGTCTCTGTGCTTGGACAGCTGACACTTCAAGAAATAAGTTAGAAATCAGAATCCTTTTCAGAACCATGCCAGTTGCCAACCACTTAGGGATTTGAAACTAATTGAGAAGAGAGGAGTACACACAAATACTTTATAATCTACAGCTTGTCATATGTATATTTAGTAAAAGATTGTTCTTAATAAATCTTTTGTGCTGTGTGTAAAAATCAGAGTTGTTTTTAAACCCTGAAATCATATTCACCTTAAAGCTGATATATCATTCCTATGTATATGTAATGTGTAACCATAATACAGAGTTCATAGATAAGGATAATATCTTTTATTCACCAGTTATTATTGATGAAAAACATTGACAAGCTTCTGAATACAGAAGCCTTCTTCATAAAAAGAAAAAGCATATTTCAAGCACAGAAAAAGCTGAAAAAAATGGCATGGAGTATCAGAAATATCAAATCTTTGAGAACGATAACTGGCAGATGCAGTTAGAGGAGATATTATTGAAGAGCGGGAGGAAAAAAATTAGACGTTCTACTATGTGTGTTTGGAGCAAAATAGTTGCAAATCCTGATTCAGTAACCTAATGTTGATGTGTGTTAAGGATATTTTTTACTGCAGAAATAGTTTGTAATTTTGAAAGAGTTGTCAAATACCCACTTAAGGAATACATTCTAAACCCCATCTCAATAAGACATAGTGTGGTAAAGGTGTTTTGCCTTTTGAAACACCTCTCATTTAAAAAACCAAGGCCACGTATTATTAATTGTATCTCTCTCTTCAACATCTAAAGCTTTTGCCAGACACAAGTAGCTGTGAAAGGTTTTGGTTTTGATTTTCTAAAGCTAGAACATTCAATAACAAAAATCTAATAATATTATAAATTTAAAAATAAACATTAAAAAGAAATATTAAAGGAAGTTTTATTGTCCTGTTGACAGAGAACATTAAAAAATTGCTTCTTCTTGGTCCTGCTTTTTTGTCAATGATCTTTTGACCTCCTGGTCTCTTCTTACCTGATACAGCTTTCTTTCTGTAATGAAAAATTTGGCTTGTGTTTTAGGCTTGTCACGAGAATTTTGTAGTTGCTATATTGCTGCCTTCTGTTCTCAGAGACCTTTGGGGGACACTTCTTTTGTCATTTCATTGGTATTGCTACTGGTGTGCTGGATGTCCTCAAGAAATACAAACCCCACCAATTTAGGAATTTAAATGTCTTTTAATTCTTGTTATTTTATTTCTTAATAATCATATTATTTAATTTAGTTATATCTTTTGTTATTTTTGAACTTTCTCACAAATTGAACCTGGCATATTCATAGAATTATATAATAATAGGATCGTTAAGGTTGGAAAAGACCATAAAGTTCAGCTGTCAATCCAGCACCACCACCATGTTCACCACTAAACCATGTCCTCAAGTGCTATAGCCACATATTTTCTGAACACTTTCATGGATGGCAACTCCCCCACTTCCTTGGACAGTCTGTTCCAGTGCTTTACAGCCCTTTCTGTGAAGAAAGTTTTCCTAATAACTAATCTAAACCTTCCCTGGAGCAACTTGAGGCCGTTTCCCTGGGTTCATACTGACTCTAAAGGCATCTGATGAAGACATTTTTTCTTGTGAAGTAAGAGGCCAATAACAAAAAAATTACAGACAAGCAAATAATATATGATGTTGAGAAAACAGGAAATGTGGGTTTCCTTTGTTCCTTCTCCCACATGATCCACTACTGGGACTTGATTTCATTCGCATTGGTGAATAGGTATTATGCAATTGCCCTTTTAATCTCCCGTAAGAGGTTAACAATCAGTGCATGTGAGACTATGTTAGTATGTCATTGGCACTATGTCTGCCAATAGGGAACTGCTGACAGCAAATGTATAATACTTACTTTCAAGCATCAGTTCCAGTTAATTTTGATTTATCATGGATCGATCTATTTCAACATGAAAGATTGAAGTCAGTAGCTAAGGTGTGCAAGACCAGGACTCAGATCTACTCAGAGTCAAGCAAGGAGGAAAATGAACCATGGCCTCAAACAGAGAATGTCCGTATGCTACTTCCTGACTGTGGGATATACCCAAGAATTGTCAAGTTCAGTTCCTGGCTGCTTTAGTTCAGACTTCCACAGTTCAAGAGAGAATGTGATTTCTGTTCTGAAATCAATGGGTGGTTTGGTTTTTTGTTTTGCTTAACCTGACAAATTTTATTTAGTATATTTGGAGCTTCAGTTTGGTCTATGTGACAATGCTTGTTAGGTGTGAAGAATCTTACCCAGGTACTACCTAATCTCACTGGAAAAACAGGGTAGCAGCTAAGCACTGTTTTAAAGATAGAAGTGCATTCATAAAGAGATGGATTGGTCTCCAAGTGATTTTAAGGATCATATTCTGTTCAGAGAAAATGCGTTGCTGTTGAGTCACTTCTCAGCTGTATTCAGAGCTTTGACAGGCCATAAACACGCTTCTGATTCTCCCTGGCTAGCGTGAGTGTCTGTGGTAGAGTCCTAATAGGTAAAAGGAGGAAGAGGGAAGAAAACTAGAATGCAAAATCCCACCATTATGTGTTAAGTTTAGCATACTTTGTATTTTAGGATTGGAAGGAGATTACTATTAAAAATAGGTACATAATTTCTCTACCTTTTTTTCACAGTAGAGAACCATGGAATTTCTTTATAATTCTGCTCTTGAAATTAATAGGAAACTAATTAAGTCAATGTTCTAAAAATTCGGGAATTATGTACAAATATCGATATTTGTCCTGTACTGGATATTTTGTTGCTTACAGGATTCTTTCTCTTATTTGTTGTTTTCAGTGTCCAAGTGAAGATATATTATCTTTTTTTTTTTTTTTTTAAATAGGCAGAGTATTGTTCTTAAAATTACTGGTTTGATTCCTGTGGGTAACTTGCAAAGTAAGGTGTGTAAGCAAGAATATCAGAATCTGGTACTGACTTATCAAAATTATATGGGAGTATATTAATTTTTATTCTCTTCTTTAGATCTAATATTTCTGTATTTTAATATCTTGGCATAAACCATATTTGGGATTCAATATATTCTGCAGTGATAAAAAATGAATTATTATTTAGTAAACATGCCTGTGTAGGTGGCATGAATTATCTGTTGGCCTGATCACATTGTATTAGTACTGAAAAATTGCATTTATCTGTTTATTCATTTTGTATTTTCAGGCAGAGATTGAAAATCTGGACTATCATTACTTTCTGCCTTTGTTCTTTGATGGGCTTCGTGAAACAGAATTTCCATATGAGTTTTTTGCTCGTCAAGGAGTCCATGACATGTTGGAGCATGGTGGAAACAAGATTCTTCCTGTTGTTCCTCAGCTCATTATCCCAATAAAAGGTAGGTGAACATGTAGGAGAAACATCCATAAATTGTATTTATATGATGTAAATTTTTGAAAAGTTGCTAACTAAGATGTAAGACGTGACAGCCTGAACATCACATGAAGATTATTGCAAATGTGAGTAAAATTTAAGATATAAGGCCAGAAAGCTTATGCCTTCAATCCTCTGATATGTGCAGTATTTCAGAAGAATAGACTCTCTGGTTAGTGTTTTTCTTATTACAGGGTGACTCTTGGTCTTTGGAAATGTGAAGTGACATTGTCTTAGCTGATTTTGTATATTTATAATGTAAATCCTCTCCTGTACAGACCAGTTCATCTAAAATGGCATGAGAAATCAACAGATGGCATTTTAAAAATATTACTTTTGAAGGTTTTGTATATGTAAACATAGTTTTTTAGTAGAAAATTTTTGTAAAGAGTAATAAATTATTTTAACACAAATGCAATACCGCTAAACTTCAAGTGTACTACCACTAAAACTTTAGCTTCTTGTACCACCTAGTCTTTCAGATATATATTTTTTGTCCTTTCCTGTTTCTTTAGGTCAGTACCTTGAAGAGATATTATTCTGAGCCATCATCCTTCTCTAGTTAGTTATTGTGATTCTTAAATCTGCATGATACACCTGTACTAATAGATGCTCATGTTTGTTAAATTTGGGCTCTCTTTTATTCTTAATCATTAGTGGTATCATTGCTGTCCTTTGTCCTGTCCATGAGACAGATCAGCTTTAAATACAATTTTGTAAAAGGGGAAGTGAATGTAGTTTGGAGCCTGATAATACTGAAACAATAGTGTGGGGAGGGTCAGAATTGTGGTTTTTTCATTCAATTTTTTCTCAATTTAAAAAGATTGATTATAGATGTCACTATCTCTAGCTTACTGTAGTTTTGAAAATGTCAAAAGGAATATATAATATTCAGAATGTTTACTCTGTGATGCTTGAGAAAGGTTATGAAAACAATGTTACCATTTTTTTCTCTCTAAAAGGGAAACACATAGAGGAACGATATAATTTCTTTCAAACTGTATTTCCAACACCACACAAATATATCTACAGTAATATTTTTTTTGAAAGCTGAAATAATTTCTTCAGAAAAGACTGCAAGTTTATGACAGCATATATTCAGTTAGGATTTAAAAGTCTTGCTGAGAACAGTATTTAGCTTAGATATAATTACCTGGAAGCTTTAGCTGTTACAGAGCATTTAGAATTAGAAAGAGACTGCTATGTAAGGGTATTTCTATGGGTTTGATATGTAGTCTTAAGTCATAATTTATGGTGCTGGAACACATTCAAGAATTTGCTAGCTAAATTTAGCTGTTGGTTCTGCTTTTTTTTTATTCTAAAGTGCTTATTTTTTATTTTAAAAAGGCTTCTGTATCAGCTTTTATATGTGAAGAGTCTAAGTATTATCAGTGATAAAGGCTTCTTTCTACTTGAAGCCATACTAATATTAAAAGACACCACCATCTCCAGGAGTTTGAAAATGCATATTTTTAAGGGGTTTTAAATTTGGTATGACTGCGTAATGCAGCAGCATAGTTATAGCTATACATTTCTGTGACTCAGCTGCGTCCACAATAAACTCAGCTATGTTTTACACAGATTACTGTCTCTAAAGTGTCCCACTGGGTGAGTTATTTCGGATTAACCAGTCTTCTCCTATACCGCTACCATATTTCTACTGTGAAAGAGTGAATCAATTGATTGTTAGGCAAGGTAATATATATGATCGAGGGGAAAAGGCTAAAAGAAAGACAGAAAAACAACTCTACAGATAGAATGCTTTTAAAAGCAGTTTTCTCTGCTGTATGCTCATCAGATGAATATATTAGTAAAGACCTAAATGTTCTCTAAAAACATTTTAAATTAAATATTAGAATTCTGTATTATATTTTAATGATTTAAGGAGAAATTTGTCTTCCAGCCATCCTTACTTAAAGTTCACACATTTAAACACTATATCATTAAAGAAGAAAGTTATATTATTTAATCCATCTGCGGGTTATTGTAAGCCCAAATCCTTTCAACAATTTTTTTTTCTGGTTAAACTAAAAAATGACAACTGAAATTAACAGGCCCAGTTTCTCTTCTAAAATACCTGAAATATGATCAAAATAATAATGATATTTAGTTATTAAATAATACCTTTTTTTGTTTGTCACACTGGAAGGAATATTTTTACTGGAAATTCAGAGGAAGAAAAAATCCCTCACGTTGGACACATTAATTTCTCAGAGAGAAAAATGTGCAAAATTTGAGTTCTCAAAATAGAAATTCAAAATATATTGTATCTTGCACTGGAAAAACATAAAATAGTTTATAAATATAGTCATTGCATGACATAAAACTTAGAAGAAACAAGTTACTTGTATATGTCAACTTGTAAAGAATCCAACTAAAAATAAAAAAAATACAAAACCAGAAAAAGGGATTACTTAATGTGTAGGGCTTTTTACTCTCTTTCGCAGAAGATGTAGGGAAACCCATTGTCTAAGTTATTTAAACCTCAGCAAAGAAATATAAACTGAGAAATATGGCAAGTAGCAAAGTACTTTGCAACAGTATCATGAAAGTTCTGATGAACAACACAAGCCAAATATCTTCTTTTCCAAAAAGTTTCCTATTGTTATTTTCATATTGCAGACAGATAAAAAAGCAGAAGAAGGAGGCTAATTTTGCCCCACATCACAGACTGCATTGGTGGCAGAGAGCTGAACAGAACACAGACACAGCCCTCTGGGGAAGCAAGCAGATATATCTGTAGGTTACATGAGAGTTCCCTTATTTTTAGGAAACTGAGGAGTCTGTCTTGCCTTTCCATGTTTTTCTGTGTGGTCATTATAGGAATGTAAAATTCCTTTTGATACTTCTTTTTGGGGCGAATTATTGCTTTTAATATTACATTTGTCATAACTAATGTCAGACCAGAAAAGCCAGAAGTCCTTTTGCTTGCTTTCGTTAAACTTCTCCCAGATTCCTGGCCGCAGGGTTCCCCGATGTTCTCTGCAAGAGACACACGTGCAGACATAAACACTGAGGGAGCCAGAAGTTTCTACGCCTTTGTCTATTATTTCTAGCAGTAACATCAGGGACATGCAACACAGTGTGTGGAAGCACCTCCTCTCCTTTCAAAGGCAGTGAGCATGCTATCATTCACATTTGCTTTGCTGGCAGTGTAGCTGTAGGAGTTTTCAACCCCTTCACACATAAAGTCACTGATTGTTCCAGCTCCCACACTTTGACTTTTGCTAATGCAATTGTTTGTGGAGCAATTCGGTGAATCTCTCATCTAGATGTATTTAAAAAAAAAAAAAAAAAAAAGCCAAAGAACCCAAATCTAAAACAAATCTAAAATACTTTCAGAGTGGCATTACTTTGAAAGTCAGATCATTTCAATGGTCTAGTTTATAAATGCACTGCCACAAATGAAGGAACAGTACATGATAGCACAGACATTGGAGTGAATGGGTAGAAATGATCAAGAGGAAGATCTTCATACAGCTTTGCTAATGAAGATAATAATGTGAAATTAAACACTTAAGTATCTTGGATCACCCACTTGCCAGAACCTTTTCTCTTCTGTGCTGTGAATCCTAAAACAGATATGTAGACAATCTGAGTTTAGGCCTAAAAGCCAGAAAACTCACATCTTTGCACTTGTAACTTAGAAGGAAGTATTGTTTCTACACAGTTCCAGTCAGCAGACTAGTTCTTCTGGTTGAGTCCAAAAAGAATAATCTCCATCCTAAGGAATACTGAAGTTTTCTTTTTTGAGGCTTTTACCGTGCTGTTAAAAATAACTTCTGTGATACAGAAAATCAAGGATACCTTAAACTTTGTTGAAACTGTTTCATTAAGGAAACAGATTTTTTTGTGAGTCACATCTAGAGAAATGAATACAGCGTTCCTCATACAGAGTCCTTTTTAATGTTTAATAAATTTCCAAATTAAACTGATTTCTGTTTTCTTATTGTTCACATTCTATTTGCATGTGAAATGTTGTCTTGGACTACAGTGTAGTTAATTCCCATTTAATGTCAAATCAGTGTCTCTTTTGCATTTAGATAAGTAAAGTTGAATGTGTTGCTAGCACTTGTTCTAAGCATAGTTCTCACATATCTTCATTGTGTTTAGGAGTATTTAATGACTGTTAAATACTTCCTTTCACAAAGTGCTGCGATATTTTTATGGAATAAATTTAGTTTCCTGGTCTGTAGTCATTTACTTTCTGCTAATTGTGTAAGTTGGTTTCTATCACCTACAGAAAGTTAAAACTCTAATGTAATTGTAATTTTCCTCCTGGCTGACTGTTGCTCTTGAGAACCAGTTCTGGTTATTAAGATCACAGACTGAAAGATAAAAGTAAACAAGCTTGCTTTTATAGACTTAAAATGCTTTTAAAGAAAACAAAGGTCTTTTTTTAATTGTCTTGATAGTCAGATACTAAAGCATTTCCCCTGGAGGTTTCATCAACCAGTATGAGTAGTTGCAATTAGACTTATGTTAGAGTCTTCTGCTCAAAACTGGTCATTTTAGGTATTTTCAAATGGTATAGGAATTAGATTCTTTATTACTTCTATTTACTCTTTTCTGGGGAGTGAGAAGAAACTGTGTTTCTTACTCAATAAAGATAAATCTCATCCATGTTTGGAAAGTGAAATCTGAAATTAACATCTCTGACTTTCAAGGTTGGAGTTACAGCTATTCTTTCCTGAATTTATAAATTTATTAATATATAGCATTTAGTAGTAATCAATTTCATCTGCAATTAAATCACCCAGTTGTTCTGTACTCAAAAGTCCTTTTACATTTCTTCAGAGTCAGTCCTTGTCTTTGGCATCTGGAATAACTTGGTATCATCAGAAATCTTTGTTATCACTAGTAAAAACTCTTCCCAATCACCTATGGATCTAGTGAAAAACATGAACTTCAGCACAGATTCCTTCTAGGTCCTACTATTCTTACTCCTTCTCTGTGATGATTTACTGTTGCCCTCAGTTTCAAAATCATTATTTATTTATATGGAAGCCACGGCAGTACAGTGATAGACCTTATCAAATACTTTTTGAAAGTCTAAGAAAACTGTGTTATCAGGTTTTTCTTGTCCACATTATTCTTGTTCAAGGATCTGCAGCACATTTAGAATGCTATATTAAGTTTTGCAGTACAGATGCCAATACTACTGGTCTTTGATTCTGCAGACCTCTTTTGTAAATGGCATCACATTTCATTGATAACAGATCTGTTTTCATCAGGAGGGGGTTATTCGGTGCAGTTTTGGTATCTTAGCACAGAGGAAAGAATGTACATCTAGGAATGGATGGGAGCTGTAGACTGGCATAGTCACTGAGCAGGTTTTTGGGACTCTCTTCTAAGTGTTCTTTTTACTGTATAATTAAACTGGGTCCACAAATGTTAATGGAATTCAAGCTTTATAGGAGCTGATCTAGTAAAATGCTACAATTACAAGCATAACTCAAGCTGAAAAAAGCCACTGACTTTCTCTTCCACATTCTGCTAGATCATGTTTCTTGCAAGCATCAATGTTTCACTTATGGATCTTAGACTTTACTGTGCCTTAGACTTTGGCTTTACAAAAACAGGTCTTTGATGACAAAATTGGCATAAGGTTTTCATGCCTTGCCCCCTATTCCTCCTTCCCATCATTTCACTGTAACACATCACTCTTTCAGTTGTACAGAAGTCAATTTGTAACATCTGTATTGTTATTTGGATCAGGCTCTTACTGGACTTCTAAAAAGCACAGAACACAAAGTTCTTATTCTGGTTTTTATTCACTCTTGATTGAAACGCTTTGTTTGGTAACAGTCTTCATTACTGTTCTGTAAATTTAGCATAATATTATTATATAAGTGAAGGTAGTTAATTATTAAACACTTTGGAAATTTTGGACAAAATTTTGTAAGAGAAGTATGTATCATTTTAATCCATATCATTGGGAGAACACTTCATGTTAGGAGTTCTTTAAACCTGACTCTGTAAATTTAAAAGAAGACCTTGATCAACAAGATTAAGTAGATCACAGCAGTCAAGCATTTTTATCCTGAGTGCTTGTTACCCCACAGGATTCCTACTCTATATATCTTGTTCTGCTTCAAGCAAATAATTTTCTAAAGCTGTTGCCTCATTTACCAATCAAGTGAGAGATATGAATGCAAACGAAATCCATTTTAATGTTTGGTTATGAGACCTAAATAGAAAATGGAAACTGTTGGTGCACTTCTAAGCATAGATCCACAGGTGTATTTGAAAAAAAGTTGAAGAGAATTAAATTATCAACACAACTTCTTATATAACTACCAAAATCTAAAGTTAGTATTTAGAGAAGAGATGGAAGTTTAGGAAAACTGATTTGATTCTGTAAAGCTCAGGGTATCAATGTGCTGTCTGGGAGTGAATGCTCTGATTGGATCTCTTCTGTGGAAATACATTGTGTCATGAAAAAGATACACTGTGTACTGGGAGAAATGCTGTCATGTTTCCTGGCTTGTGAAATCTATCAATATCATCTATCAGATGAGAACTCTGGCTTTTATTACAGACAATATCTGGGACTGAGATAGGATTTTCCAAACTGCCACATAAAAAAAAAAAAAAAAAAAAAAAAAAAAAAAAAAAAAAAAAAAAACCCAAAAAAAAAAACAANAAAAACAAAAACAAAAAACAAACAAAAAACAAACAAACAAACAAAAAAACAAAAAACAAAAAAACCCCCCAAAAAACAAAAAAACAAAAAAACACCCACTTACATAACTTACAGGGTTTTTCTTTGAGATGTTAGAAGTGTTACTCAAGAAAAAGACTTGAATGTTTTAAAATAATTATTTCTATTGTTTTATATGTAAACACCTAACTAAATGGATAAGCAAAGTGGCATATATCTTAAGATTCTGCTCTTAATGGAAATTAACAAAAGAAATATTAAATTTACATCAATTTACATGAATTGCCAATAAAATTTATCAGAAATTAAAAATACGGTGGATTAGCATTCACTGAAGTCAATGAATTGATATTTTATATTGTTTCATTGTTAGCAAGCTTTAATAAACAGCACTACAGTATTTTAAATATGCTTTCAAATTTCATAATTATCTTTTACTTTGGCTTTGAATGGTAGAAACAGAACTAACTCAGATACTGGGTTTTTAAATCAGATATTTAATCTGCTATCGTTGTAAAATTATCTTTTATTTAAGCAAGTTATGATGAACTTCAGAAAATATTTTTTTGGAAAAGTTATAGCAGTACAAAATAACATATGTTTGAATGAAAAATACTTCATTATATACTTCAATTGAGCGATTATTTAAGCTGGAGGATTTCTTGGAAAAGTGTATCCTGAATCAGAAGCAAAATCTTCCAGTTTATACCATTAAAGCAGAAAACATCAAAACTACCAAGCAACAGAATCAATTTCTTGGGTTGGAGTTTTTTCTGCTTAAGAGAATGTTATAGTAGTCTAAATGACCAAAGAGAAGTATGTACCACTGAGGGAGGTAAGTCCTCTCAAAACTCTTTAGGGAGCAGAAAAGTATCTTTAGCTGAGAAGCAAACCAGATGTTCACTTTGCTGCTATTGTGAAGATCCATGTCTTAGAGCAGACTTCTAGACCAAGAGGCAACAGCCTAGAATGCTTTCTAAATTGGAATACTTTGGGTATTATGCATCTTTCCTTCCTTTGGGCTGTGTAGCTGTACTGTACCAAGATTCCTAAATGGTCTACTTTATTCCCATGTAAGGATAGTAGTACTTTCTTCAATTTCTGTTAACCTCTGGATATCACTGACATTTTTCAGTGTATTGGAATGTACTCTTTTGGAGCAGGGACTGTCTCTAATTGAATGTTTATAAAGTACCGAATATACTCAAGCCAGGAGCTGGTTGACTGTTACGCATGCTGCAGCCCAAATATTTAAGAACAACAGTTCTGTAGTCAAAATGATCTTTCTTTTGAAATTCACAAGTATTTTCCTAACACACACTGCCAATTTCTGCAATTTGAAGGGATTCAGGTTCAAATTCTCAGTCTGTTGGATTCTACCATATCCATCTGCATCCATACCTCTGGAGGCAGTGTGTACCCTACTCTTATAGCAGTACCAGGCAGCAGCGAGCACAGCTGTGGGAGGTGCAGCCAGGCAGAGGAACTCCTTAGCTTAGTGACAGAGCTCCAGGAGGAGGTGGGTAGGCTGAGGTGTATTGAGGAGAGTGAGAGGGAGACCACTGAAATTGCATCCTGTCTTCTCTGAGACAGGCCCAACAGGCAGACACAGTTTCCTTGTCCTTTTTCTGCCTGGTAGAACAGAATGCCTCAAGGGATAGGGGGCAATGGTGACAAGATTTTTCACTGGTACGACGAGCACTATCTCCTCTGGGATTGCACCAGCTTCCCAGCAGCCCTTAAACAGTAGGTACAAGGCTCTGCAAACAACAACAAGGATAATGGTTCATCTAGCATGAGCATGTCACAAAGGTTGAGTTGACCTGTGTCCTGCATCAAAACTGCTTCCATAAATAAAAAACAACTGGTCATTTTAATAAGAGCGTCCCATCAGCAGCTAACAGAAGGCTCAGTATGGAGGCTGGACCCGCTTCTTGGGAAAGTCTGATGCCTCCCTGGGATCTGCAGGGGTTAAAGATGTGAAAAGCAGGCTTCCTCCCCTGGTATGGCCTTGGTCTTTAGTTGTAAGACCAGGTATTGTCAGAACACCCAGAATACCCCTGAGCTGGAGATAGGGATGGGGAGCAGAATGAAGCCACCATAATCCAGTGAGAAATGGTTAGGTTCCTTCTGCTCCACTTGGACAGAGACAAGTCAATAGCATCAGATGGGATCCATCCAAAAGTTCTTCCCAGGAGTATTTGGACAGCCATTTCCACTTTTAGGCTCTGCATGCCTAAAAATAAGGTTTTTCATCCTCTGGGACAGTTTCTACAGTCCAGAACTACTGTTCCTGGGAGTGGGTACAATTTGTTTGTTAAGGATTAAGAAGCAGTGATTTCTGTCAATTATATATCCCTTAATTAATTATTAGTGTGCATATGAATAATTAATTTTGCTAATTTGTAATAATTCATAAAATTGAATATAAATATTCATTCATGCTTGTATGCCTGGCATGACTATTGCACTGAAAGTTACAAGTGTTAGTGATAATTTCCCTATTAGTTCAGTTAGCTATTATTATGTGCATGACAAGTTAGTAGGGAATAAATCTATATGTTGGAACCCTGAAACTTCCTTTTCCAGTCACTGTTCCATGAAAATGAATAATGCCCGTTTCTCTCTGACAGAGTATTTTCCTACCTGAGACTTGGACCCAATTTTAAAATTCTATCTGGGGGTCTCTCTTTGCTAAAGCAGCCTTAGAACATCTGTCCACAAAGTGTAATTTGGAATAGCCAGCCTCTTTGCTGGAACTTAGAGTGAGCATGCTCAGTTGTTGGGCTTCCTGTCCACACACATTATTATGCTCAGAGACAATATGAAATTAAGTGCAGCCTGGTGACTACAATAGGGACTAGAAAATAAGAAGTATGGTATTCAGTCTGTATTTTCTTTTAATGCTATTCCTTTAACTTGGATGATGTGTAATAGTACCTTTATACCTTGGGCTTTCTGTTTTCTAACAGTAGGTTCAGTATGCTGTTCACAAGCATGCCAAGAGGCATGAAGGGAAGTAAATGAAGTAAATAATCATTTAGTAGTTGATTTTTGAGAATTGTCTCTGTCCATTCACACAATCAATCTGCTCTGCACTTGCTTTGGAGATCTAGCTCTGATTTTTAACACTCAGCAGGCATGTGATAAGAAGCAGAAGCAGGTGGGTTACAGTACATTTGCTTAAAGAGATGGAAAAACTGACACTGCTCCTTTGTGAAAATACTACTTCATTCCCTATGAAACAGCATTCCTGTGCTCTGGTAAAACTCAGCGCTGAAAATACTGAATCACAGAATTGTAGAATCATAGAATGTTTTGTGTTACAAGGGGCCTTTAAAGATCATCTAGCTCCAGCACCTCTGCAATGAGTAGAGATATCTTCAATCCTTTTACTTCGATTTGAAGAGGCAGTTCTCGAAGAAGTTATTAGTAATTCCTCTTCAAATTTTTTTGTGTTTTTTGCTACAATTTTTTCTAAATGCTTATATTTTGTTACAGTGTCTCAAATCACATATTTATATATTTCTGTGTTTATAAAACATAGTAATAAATATGAGCTTATCTTTTTCAGTTCTGTCCCAGTGCAATGATATAGAAGTCTATGTAAGTGGGCAGAACACTGGTGGGCAGACCAATATATAAGAGCATACCAAATTTGACAGCTGCTGACAAATTTATCCAGCTGCATAATTTCAGAAATGCTTTTATAAATAGATGGATTTTGCAAGGAAACAAACTCAATGTATTGCAAGCATGATTCATTTTTAATTACAAGAGAGAATGCAAAGTACTTGCTTTTAGTAAAATTAAAAGAGAAGAATCAAGAGGTTTTTATGAAAGGTCTTAGTGTCATAAGATTAGAAGCATGACACTGAAAGCTAAGAGAAAAATTTAAGTAGGCTAGACAAAATCTTTTTTTTCCCCTAGAATGTTTTTCTTTTGAAAAAAGCCTACAAGGTTTGTTTGTGGGGTTTTTTTTCTATAAACATTTGCTTCATTGTACTGATTCTCAGAATAGTAGGAATTGTCAGTTGAATGAATAAAATGATCATGAAATAAATGAGTACAAACATACAAACACTAATTGTTGCACTAGAATGCATCTGTTGTCAACCTTTGCAGGTTGTCTTGCAGTTGCACAGTTCCATTGGCCCCAAATGGTACTTACTGAACATTTATTTTTCATTTGTTTGGACCGCACCAGTATTATACAGGCAGCATGAGGGAATAATGAGCTGCATTCTTTGGGTTACTGAAGAGTCAGCACAAATTGTGGGAACAAATAACAATCAGACAAGGCAGTGTTTTATAACATCAGGACTGCAATCCATCTTTGGGATCTTTCTAAGCCGGGCTAATAAAGGCCCACTTACAATTCCCGACAGAGTATAGTTTAATTAAATTTGTCCATTAGAGGACTCCTCCCCCTCCCTCTACATTTTAGAAATTAATTCTGCTTTCTGCCTGTTGTTTTTTTTTGCATCACAGATGCACTGAACCTTCGTAACCGACAGATCCTCTGCACCACACTGAAAGTCCTCCAGCACCTGGTGGTGTCAGCTGAAATGGTGGGGGAGGCCTTGGTGCCCTATTATCGGCAAATTCTCCCAGTCCTAAGCATCTTTAAGAATATGAATGGTGAGTTATCCTAACAGACACTGTGTCTTTCAACTCCTAAGGCAAAAAGGGGCTTGAGGCAGGGTTAATTAACAATGTAGTTAAGATTTATTACTGTATATAAACTCAAATCCATTTGGAGCTCTAAATAATGTAAACTCCCCCTCTCACTATTCCCTAAGGATGCACTGAAATTAACAGTTTCATTTATTACTCCTTGCACGTACAGTTTATTTAACACAGTACAGAAGCAGTGAAGCAGTTCTATAATCTTCCAATAATTAAATTGTAAAGTTTTGTAACAGTCTTTTGAATACATTAATAAACTGCAAAGGTTTTTCCTTCTCTCCAACACATTAGTTTAGTCCAGCTGTTTTATTCCATTCTGTGCTCTCCACAAGCAATTTGCTGCTACCAGAAGGTTTAGGAAAGATTAAAAATAAAAGTGGTGATCAAACTAATTAATTTGAGGGTCGAGAGAACTCCATGTTGAAGAAGAATTTCAAGTTAGATAATATCGAGCAAAACAGTGAAGTTTGAAGTTATTGCTGCACACTTAGCAGGTTTTATTAGAGAGAAATTTAGAATTAATTTATATCTACAGTTAAGTATGTGTTTTCTTTGTAGTGCAGATCTCATCATGTAGTGCAGTTTCAGCCTTAATAACTGGTACTATGAGTCCTATATACTGTGAATACATTTACACCACAGTCACCAGCTGAAATCAACATGATGTATATTGCTTTTGCCAAATGAATCTTTAAAATATTTTTCTGTAGTAAATATATCTCTACTTATTTTCAATTATCTACAAAGTTACTGACTTCAAAATTTCTGTTATTGACTTGCGGCCATATAGATTAAAAGAAATTAATTCCTCACAAGCTTTCAAAAGAGAGTTTTCATGAAATTCATGGCATTTTAAAAGTTCTCTGCAGGACTCCTTCCTGTTATACTTTCTGTTTGCATTACTATATCATACCTTACACTCACTCTTTAGTAAGTATAAGATTCAAATCAGGTTGAAAAATGCCTGTTCAGAGACTGACTTGAAGGCACAAATGAAATTTACATTTTAGATCCCTTTAAATGCATGTACATCTCTGACTTTGTTTTACTTAGTGAAAAACATGCAGTAACATGGAATTCCACAAATGCAAGTTTTTTCTGATGACAGCTGTGGCTTTCCAGAAGTTGTTGGATGAAAGCTCATGAGTGAAATCAGCAAGCTGAACTTAAGCAATTTCAGTAGGGTTCCTTATGAATTGGAAGATTCCCCCCTAACATCTAATTTCAGTATCTGGCACAAAACAAGGCTGTAAAAATTACTCTCATTGATTAATGAATATACCACACATGGTTTTTTTCCAAATTTCAGCCTGAAGTAGCCCATGAATTCTCTTGACTGGGCTTTTCTACAGTGATTTCAGATGAATAATAGGGAAAGCTCATGTGCAGCCAGGTACATAGCTTAGCAAGGCATGAGACCCAATCTAAAGATATCTTCAGTTTTGATTGTATTGTGAGAAAAATAAAATGTATTTTCAACATATTTGCATGAGATCTGTGCTCTGTAAATTTGTGCCTATATAAAACTACACTAAATCATGATATTTGACATTTAAGAACTAAAGCCCCAAAAATAAATGAAAATTAATAGTCGAAAATTAACTGATTTTGTTGACTCATTACTTTTTTAGAAATAAAAATTTTGAAATTTTAGTATTACCAGGAATTAAATAGATGCTATTTGCCAGGCCTACTGTATGCAACTGTTCAACTTATTCAGTATTTATATGTGGATGATAGGGAATGCCTCTGTCTTCTCCTTCCACAAAAAGATTATATTTCATTCCTTCTTCACTGGTAGTTGACAGAAAATACAGGGTCCTTGCCTCCTTTTTCTATCTCACATGAGCTAATAGGCAACTGAGGTGCAGGTGTTTGCTCCCAATTACAAGGAAATTGCAGAGGCTGATCTGGCCTATTTTTCTTCACTGTTTATTGACACAGCTGAAAGAAAGGGTAAGTGAAGTGTAAAGTCTTCTTCCTTCTTTTCTGTATAGCTTGTGAAAGTCAGAACTGTGGTGCTTCTTCCAGGACATCTCTGATTTGCAGTCTAGTAAGTCAGACACTGTGGAAGTTTGTCCAGAATTAAGTTAACTGGAAGAAGCTATGATTTAGTCATTGGCACCTCGCTAGATCAGTGTCTATCTGACGAAAGGAACTCTGTCCCAAATCCAGCATGTGTGAATACCACTCTCAGTAAACAAGCTTATAGCCAAGAGAACATTGAAAAAGAAAAAAAAAAAAAGGATTATGATTAAGAAATTAAGGTCAACTTACCTTTAGTTCAAGTTACCTGCTGACCAATTTAGAACAAACCAAAATCATTCTTCATGCAGTGTGTGTGGTGTGGAACTCCCAACCTGAAATTCTTTAGATACAAAAGGTTTCCATGAGTTAGGTGGAGGTTCAGAAATGTCATAAAAAAGGGTATATTGCTTGTTTAATAAAACACATGTATCATTGCTATTGGTAATTTTTGTAAATAATAAAAAAGTAGAATATTGATGAAAATTAAATTAGAAATTTTAATCATTGAAAACATATAAAACATGTTCACCTATCTGAGTCATAAGATTCAGATTTGTACATTAAAATAAATCAATGCAATCTAAGTTATAAGTGCCAGGGCAAAGATCCAAACCTCCTGAGACAGTCTGTGTGAAAGCCGGAGGAGGGAGTTCAATGAACTTCCGAAGAGTCTTGTTAGTGAGCAAGGGGCTTTTTGGTGCACAAAGCATATTTGGTGTGTCTGAATTTGTGCCCTCTCTGGAGCTCAGGCCCTGACTTTGAGTAGGTGTTTCTTTTCCCTCGGGTTCCTGAGTGCCCTGTTGCAGAGCATTATAACGTAACAGAGCAAAGTTCTGGTGGTGTTGCTGCTGCTCATGTCTGTATTGGTGGAGACAGGGAGAGCACCCTCACCATCTGGCCAGAATGTGCTCTGAAACAGGGTTGAAGCTGTCTGCTGAGACTGTTAGCCAGAGCTGTAAGGCTGGCTGGAGAGCAAGAGAGGGGAACATGAGTATATTCCAGTGACTGAGGAAGAGGAATACTGCTGAGATACAGGAGCTGTTTGTCTCTTTTCTGGAGACTGGGAGGAAACTAACGGTCTCCAAGCAACCTTCCCAACATACAGACTCTTATACAAATTTGCTACTATATAAGATAAGAAACTAAAAATTTTATGATGGTGCTTACTAAATCTTACTATAAGCTCTGTAATGCCACTGTAGTTTAAATGTGTAAGGTAAATGTACTCTTATAAAACTCATTTAAATCTTGTGAAGGGGAAAAGAAAATTCTGTATAGACTCAAACGGAAGTATTCTTCTTTTGCATCACAAAGCCCTTACCTTGTTTTCTAAAATGTTTTTTATAAATCTATGAATTATCTGAGGTAAATACAATTTAAAAACAAATACAATAAGTCTGTTCTTTTATGAAAGCAGATAGAAGAGAAAAATAAAAGAGCATAAAAGGGAGTCTTCAGAGCCTGGAATATGCTATTAGGGTGCATTTATACCAGAATGATGTCTGAAACAGAAACCTATTCATTAAAACTATTAGACTGTTAGGAACAGCAAAATTCTCCTGTTTGGTTTACCTGACTGGTAAATGAAAATTTCATTTTTTTAGTTTAACAGCTATTTTCATGTTATCAATTTCTATTATTTGGTAGTCATCAAGAACAGTTTTGCAGATAAAATAGAGTTAGATGAAACCAAAATATTACTAGGATTTACAGGCCTCAGAGAAGTGTGGGGTACCACTGCACTTAGGAAGGTACCTCTCCAGCATGGTAATTTCATATATGACTTGTTACAGTCACCGAGAGGTAAACAGTGGAAGTAGGGCGGACTGAAGCCTAAGTTTCTTTTGGCTGCAATAAAAATGCCTTGACGCTATCAGTAACTTAAAGCTAACATAAACTTTGGACAGTCTCTACCTATGTAGCCAGTCCTTGAAAATAAAATTTTAGAGGTATGACTGAGAATACCTGATGCAGTCGTATTGCAGCATTCAGCCAAGTGTGAAGCCACAAAGCAGAATTATACTGCATGCTTTACAGTGCCTGAACTTCACTTGGGAAAAAACATTCTCTTGTCTGGAAGGTACTTCACATACTTTGGAGAACTCTATTTTACAAAATGCAATAATACTGCATAGACTCTAAAGGAAGAAGCAGGACCTAAGTGTTAAATGGCAAAAGCAAAAGACTGTGCCTAGAGGTACAAGTCCTCCCTGTGTTGGAGTTCGAGTATTTTCAGAACTGCCTGTGTATTCCAGAGGCAGTGATGCTCCTCCAAGTGGTTCATGGTAATTAGTAAGAAGCAGCAATTATCCTTTAATGTGACTGAATAGGCTCTAAAGAAAAATCTCTTGCCCAGAACATTTCAACTATTTCCTTCTTCCACTGGGAAATGCAGAAGTCCTTTCACAAAGAATGTCAGTCCTGTTCTAAAATACTTTGCATTGTGCCAACTCTGTGTTCAGAAATCTTGTTTCAGATTCAAAAAACCCCACAAACAAAACAAAAAACGGATGTCTTTAACATCAGTGTTTACAAAGTAATGTATTTGAGGTTCTCTTAATTTCTCCTATGAATTTTGAGATTTCAGATTATTCTCAGACAACTTTTCTCAGAGTTCCAGTGCTATTAGCTTTAGCTTTTCTTTTCCTTTTAAACTGAAAATGCAGATTCCCAGAGAATTAGTTGATTCATGGTTGAAATTTGCATAAAAAAATCTAATGCCATAAGATCATTGATAAAATAAGCCATGTTAGTATACTAGTAACATAAACTGTATTCTACATCCACTTTTCACATTGTTCTTATGCTTCATTATGATACTTATTCTTCCTATTCCTGTGCATATTTTGAAAGATTTTCATTATTTCTAAGCTTTCTTTGAATTCCATTAGTTATATTTCAGAAATTTTAAAGCAAAGATTCTGGTGTGGCTTGGAGGATACACACTTCAAAGGAATAAAACCACCATGACAACACAGATCTGAGTGAAAAAAATTAGTTTTGATACATTTTCTGGGTTTTTTTTTTAATAGATACCTTTGGTACAAGGGGATTCAGAGCATTCTGATGCATCAAAATTTAATGAAAAATATTGTGGTTTTCCCAAAATGGCATCTGCCAGTAAAACACCTTTTTAAGCAGATAAAGACAGATTGATTTCACTCCAAAAAATGTTATTACCATACTGGTGAGAAGCGAAATATATTTTTGTCATTCCCAACTGTGATCAATGATATTTCAACAGGCTTTCTGTGAATTATAGTTCTAAGGATATTTATTTAACAAATATTCTTCAATGTTTTTAAGAACATCAAAACATTTCTCATGTATGAGATCCACTGATGGTCTTTTAATGGTATTTTTCAAAAATGGCTCAGTATTTTTTGTCAAGAATATTTTTTGTCTTGAAAGTAAAAGTCTCACAAAATGATGCTTTATATTGTAATTGAATAAGCAGGAAAGTGATCCTCAATCATTATCAGCTCTTGTCTCACCTTTTTTTGCACTGATCAATCTCATTTCATTTCAATGAGCTACAAATGAGATACGTATGGAGCTACAAAAAACTCACTGGAACTCTGAAGCACAGAAATTAGAAGTTACCAAGATCCACCTGTATTGGAGCCTTTGTTGCTTTAGTATCTTCAATACAAAGCATTTGATTTTAAGCTGATTATATAGTAAACTTCTAATGTATAATCAATACTCTGTCAGGTACTTTCTAACACATTGAGAGAATCATCACCCTTAGATCATAATTGCTGGGTAATTTCTAATTACTATCTAATTTCTTAGCTGAAAATACAGCACCAGTCTGTTCAAAATAAAGCTGATTCAGCTGTGATTAAACTTAAGCTATTCACACTTAGCATTTGCTTTTAATGTGTTAATGGTCTAATTAATTCAGCATCTTGAATTTTTGATAAAAGAAAAATGAAAAGCTTCCTATGTCAGAGGGTGATACATTACATCCAATATTTTCTTTCTCCCTTTTAAGTTTTTAATTTTTTGGGTATTATGACTCAAGGAAATGAGAGTTTTCTATTGAATGACAAACAGGGTGTGTGTGAGTTAGGACTTCTGAATTCACAGAAAATTAACGGACAAGTAAAATAGTGGAAACTTTAAATTCTTCCTGTGCTTCAGTAGAAACCCTGGATATAACCTGAAAGGGCTGGTGGGCCTCAATTTTGTTCGGCAATTAATCAGAGCTTTCACAAAGTACCAGGAGTGTGGGTATATATGTCAGTGAAACATCATTTTCATAGAGTTAAGAATTCATACCGTGCTATGCTTTAATACTTTTGTTCGATTTCTCTTCCTTTGGGAAATATTTGCCTTTGGAAATACCATGTTTGAAGAAGATCTGGACATTCAGGACTAGACTTGTGCAGAATTACAGTAGCATCTGTATGTCTGTTTATTCTGGATGCTTATACCTGTCTTAATATCAGCAGGTGTGCATCTGGCCTCCAAATGAGACAAGGAAGGAAGTGTTTAAGTTACCTGAGACGTCCATAGTGGAAGCATACTTGGAGCAAATCTAATGCATAGCTGCAGTACTAACATCAAAACACAGCAGGCATAGTAATTTTTGTTTATTTTGCTTGCAGCTTTATTTCTGGCTTGTTTGGCATTGGGTTGGCTAAGAAGGCCGATGGCGTCCTGGCTTGTTTCAGGAATAGTGTGGCCAGCAGGACCGGGGCAGTGATCATCCTCTGTACCTGGCACTGGTGAGGCCACACTTCTAATCCTGTGGTCCATTTTTGGGCCTCTCATTGTAAGAAGAACATTGAAGTGCTGGAGTGTGTCCAGAGGAGGGAAGTGGAACTGGGAAAGGGTCTGGAGCACAAATTTTTTGCAGCTGAGGGAACTGGGGGTGTTTAGCCTGAAGAAAAGAAGGCTTGGAGGGGATCTCGTTTGCTCTCTACAACTGCTTGAAAGGAGGCTGTAGCAGCAGGTGGGAGCTGGTCACTTCTCCCAAGTAACAAGCAATAGCACAAGAGGAAATGGCCTCAAGTTGTGTCGGGGAAGGTTTAGATTGTGTGTTCGAAAAAGTTTCTTTATGGACAGGGTTGTTAAACATTGGAACAGACTGTCCATGTCAGTGGTGGGGTCACCAACCCTGAAGCTACTTAAAAGACTTGTAGATGAGACGCTTTGGGATATGATTTAGTGGTGAATTTGACATGGTTAGGTTAATGGTTTGACTTGATGATCTTCGAGGTCTTTTCCAACCTAAACAATTCTATAGTTCTATGCTATGTTTTAAAATATAAAGTGCATGTACAATTGTGCAAGCTGGAACTAGAACCCACTGTTCTCAACTGTTGTGTGACTTGTGTAGCTTCTTCATTTATAATTTCTTCTTTGGGTAGGAGTTCTGAACTCTTTGCTGAACCTAACCAAACCACACCATAAGGGATGATGCAGGCTGGCACAGATTTATCTAGAAAATACTACCCACAGAATCAGCTAGTTCAGCACTTGTCCCAGTTTGGTGGAGTTACATATCCATAGGGTCGCAGTTCCCTGGCTGCCCTGGGTAGATCAGAACACCTTCCATTCTGCAGTTCTGGTTAAAGGCCTTTAGGCTTTGGAGGAGTAGAGTTTCATACATGTGCCTGAATGTCTCATTTTCAATTGATTTGCTATAAGCAGCTCCCTATGGACTTCTTTGTCACTCTTCTCAGGGTCCTGTTTCAGTTCGCAAAGAGCTGAGACACCTACAGATATTAAGGCTTTCCTTGGATCTGCCCCTCACAATGTAGATTGTTTAAAATTTGACTACTGCCCCTCCAGCTAGGAGTTATTCCTTTCTCCTGGGCAATTAATTTCTATGTTTTTCACACAGTTAGTTCACAGCTGATTTTTGGAATTGAGAAGTGATTTCTTCACTTGGACTCGCACTGCCGACTTCACTTAGAACTACATTCAGAGTACACATTATTCTGAGAAAATATTTGTTTTCTGTGTAATTCTTCTCTTTTTATATATGTTTACAAACAAATTTGCCTTAAGTTTGAGGAGACATGATCAGCTTTTCACATTTCTTAAGGTAGCATATTTTTTTATGTTAAATATATGTCTGAAATCTGTGTTCACATAATAATTTTAAGTTGATCATGCTTGTTTATTGCAGACGTTTTTCTTTCTGTGCTCAATTAGTATTTCTGTTCTGAGAAAAATATTTCTGTGAAAGTCAGTGTGAGGTTGCCAAAATCGAAGAAATTTGCTCTGCACCCAGCTTTCTGTTCTTATATTAATAAAAATAAACCCTAAAACCAACAGGTAGTGGGGAGAGAGAAGCTTGGGAGAGAGGGAACTCCTTGTATGGATGACAATTTTTCTTGTGGCATCTCTCTCTTCCCCTCAAGGAAAACAGATTAAAGCCCCATATAATGGAATGATACCAGTGGGAACATAAATATTGCAGTGTGATTAAACCACCAAAATACTCAGGTGATTAAAGTGCTTCAGGTCTTTCAGTTATTATTCTATCATTTCATCTCATTTCAAGATGTTGCTTTTTTCATAGTTTTTGAAGAACACTCTAGGCAACAAAATTGATTTTGTGAGGCCCACAGCTTTGGCCTATTGATTTATTTTTTTATATTGCACATCCATCATCTTTGTTTTTAGACACTCCAGCAAAAATATGTATTCTTGTTATAACATCATCTGGCTGTCCCAATACTGATGCAATTAGCACATGGAAATCTTTGCTTCTTTGACAGGACTATACTAGCTAAGAGGTACCCTTTTGACTTGTCTTATTTGAGAATTAGGTGAAGTAGATTAGACACTTACGATAAGAGCATTTGCTTACCAATGTAATGTAATTCAAAAATTAGAAATTTCAGCTAGGAATTATATTTTTTGGGGGAAAAATAATGCAAAACCAACAAACCAACCAAGCCAAATCAATCCAAACAAAACCAAAAACAAACAACCAACCCCTGAGCCACCTGGTTTCACGTTAAGACTTTCCACTTGTACATCATGTTAGGTTCCCTGTTATTTTTGCTTTGAAAACTTAATCGAACATTCAGCAAAAGTTAAGAAATGCCACAGCCATCATTAAACTCTCTCTCTTCTCACTTCGTTTTGTTTATTATGATACAGTTTCTAAGAAAAAGAATGTCACAGTACACGAGAAGAAATTAAATCAATATATAATTAAGGATGTTAATAATTTTTCAGATTTAGCAGTTGTCAAGCTACCCTCGAGCTCAGTTGACACATGGCAGTGATGGGGTTACTTGAGGCTACTGTCTGCCGTTGGTTCTCCAGTCCAGTGATCAGAAACCCATTTAGGGACAAATTAAATGGGAAAGGACTTTGGCCAATATACAAAGCAGAGGTTGTCAAATGGTACCATACCTCTTGTCTCATTGCAAAGTGCCTTTTCTACTTCCATAATGCTGGGTATTGGTTAAGACATTGATATTCTGAAGTGATTTTCTATAATGTCAACAGTAATTGTATATGTTCTTTTTCACTCCCAACAATCCCTGTGTATTGATATGTTGTTTCTTGTTTTTTACTTAATGTTCAATTCTCAAAGACGGAAGCAGATGCATTTCTGATGTATTCGTATAGTTTTTTTAATGGTGAGTTAATAATCCATGGTCCCTGACTAGGATTCTGAAGCTCAACAGTAGTTCAACTACATAGCAATGATGTGGCATTGAACTGAGCTAGGGATTGTGATTTGTAATTAAATTTAAGTGTAATTTTGTATTATACATTATTCCTTGTATTTCTCTTATGAGTACGTTATAGTGTAGGGTAGTAAAAACAATGATGATCAAGTTATGGATTGATATACTTTAAGTGAGCAGAAATTCTGACTAGATATAAAAATTCAGAATATTTCTGTAGCTAGCAGAGTGTAAGGAAAAGAACACAAATTTTAGCAAATAACTAAGGAATGAAACTGGATATATAACACTCATAAAATGGAAATTTTTATTCAAAGAATGTTCTCATCCTGCAAACCTCACTTTTGTGTCTGTTTTTCAGCCCTCATTTTTCCTTCTAGAATTTTCTCCCATTTTTCATTCATTTCCTGATCTCATTGTACTTTGTGTAAGCCTTCCTTTTGAAGACTTTACTTTTGTTTTTACTTTTTCATCCAATTTTGAGAATAAAACATTCTTTCTGTTTTGCTGCTTCACTATTATTGTCAGTGTCTTTGTGTAAGAAAGAAGTCCTTCAGCAAATGCCACCAAAAGAAATTAAATATATTTGAAGAATTAACTTAAGAATTAACTTTAACGCCTGCTCAACCAAAGCAAATAGGAGGGAGCATTACATAAAGAAAATTTTTTACAATGTCTATCCAATATAAAATAGTCTTAAGTTACATGTTTAATAAATCTAACCTCACTAACGGAAGTACTATGCAAGAAAATGGTATAAATCTGTTTCGAAACCGAAAAAGAAAATTACCTAACCTTTTCATTGTAGAGGAAGTTCCTGAAATTACTGTAACTGAGGGATATTGCTGTGATATATGGGAAGACACTTTCTTCTGAGGATGTTTTTTTTCTTGAGATGGTTTTCCTTCTTGTTATCAGCTTAATACTAAGAAATTTCCATCTCTTCCTTACCATTGTCTTAGAAGTTGTCCATCTGTGTGTTGTGATTTGATAAGCAAAGTGAGTATACTTTACAGTCATGCTGACTTGACTGAACGAGCATGAGAGAAATGAAAAGAACCGAGACATATGCCAAGATACCTGAATCTCTTTAGGTGGCTGTATTTTGGTTTAATGAGAACCATACTCTAACAAAAGGTTTTACTGATAAATATAAGCGTGTGATGTTAAATGCTGATCTGTAATTTAAACAGTAGATTATATATTATATTCCTGACTAGCAATGGAAAGATAAAAAATGTATTCAGAAAGGCTGGATATGTGAAATTAAGGTTCATCTTTGGAGTAACCTGTCTCCACTGATTGCAAGGAGAGCCTGGAGAGATTAGCCATTTTAGGAGCAAAATTAGGTTTGGTGAATACACTGTCCATGGGTTAGATTTCAGAGAGAAGCAGACTATCCCAGTAGATTCATTTATCATCACAAAAATGCTAGTTGCAAATCAAGGCTAAACAGTGGAGTGGTCATAACAGGCAAATCCTCAGAGATGTTCATGATTACAACTTAGAAAAATAAATGTAAGGCATATGGATAATTTCAGTTGCAGTTGCAGTCTCTGTAATAAAAACATTATGTGGTGTGTTATTTGAGCAGCAGCACAAACAGTTATCACAGGCATTATGAAAAGGCAGTTTCCCTGTGGCACAGGAGACATGCCTGTTAGCCCTCAGAATCTCTTCTTGAAAGATCCGAAATTATTTGTATTCTTTTTCTGTTAAATGAACTCACACATACTTTATTTAACCACCTACTAGTAATGGAAACAATTTGATGAAATGAGATATGAAAGTGAGTGATTTTGTTGCTTTGGAATACTTTTTCTCTTGTTTCTTTGGTGTAAACAAATACTTGTTATAGGGGGACTACTGTGTCATAGGCCCCCACGAGGAAGAGATTCAGCAAACTGAAATGATCAGGAGTGGTTGGCATGCACATATTTCTGTATGAAAGGGAAAATCATGAACTTTCCATCTGGAATAATGCATGTGTAAGGATGGAGCCAGAAAATGTGAGAAATGTGTGCGTGTGTGTGTGTGATTTTTTTTTTTTTTTAATGAAGGCAGACCTACAGTGAAGATTGTGTTTCATTATTCTTATGGGTTTAGCAATTCAAGGTTCTGTTGAGGAGATGCAAAGACTATTTCCTATGTTCTTGAAAAGTTAACTCTTCTTCTACGTATTGTTATCAAACTTACAGAAAGTATTCTTGCTTCTCTGTCTGAAACTGGTTGGTAGTGAAGTGTTATTATTGCTTGTATATAATCCCAGAAAAACCCATGAAACTCAAAGTAGGAGCAGAGACTTTTTTGTGGATGCCAACTGGAGATCAAGAATTTTATGTGTGGCCTTGAAAAAAACCAATTCCTTGTAAATTAGGTTTTGAAATATTACGTAACTTGAATGGGATATATAGTATAGGAGTATTGCAGATTTAAGTATAAATAGTAGAGTATATGATCATACAAGAAGAGTATTCCAAGCCTTTTCTTTTTTTCCAAAGGCTTTTCTTTTTGGAAAATAAAATAAAAAAAAAAATCTTTACATTTATATTTTAACATTCTTAGTCCAAGACACATACAAAAGAACAGGTTGCTATTTGTTTTGTATTCTGTCGTCTGATACAACTAATGGTTTCATAACTTCCTGTCCTCTTTTCTGGGTCTCTGACATATAATTTCAGTTGCATTCCAGATCTTTAGGACATCTCTGGATCATAAACTTCATGTGAATAATATTGACTAAGGACTCAATTTGCAATCATTATGCAGATTCTAACCTCTGCAGAGCTTATTCAGAACTGAGGGTAGTGAAATTGCTTGAATGTCAAACTCTCAAGAAAAAAAGTTAAAATCACTGAATCCAATGATGGTTTTTTCCCATTTTTCAGAGTCATACAGTGTATTTGTCAGCTGTGATCTGTCTCCGCATCGTTCTTTGTATAACTACTTAGAGAGACCAAAGATATTTGTGAATTATGGTTCACAAAACTATCTAAACCAATAAAGTAGAAATACAGTCCCAATTGCTATAAAATACATGTTCAAATCTCTGTTTTGATAAAAGTAACTCTGAGGAGTAATACATGATACATGGTTCCAAAATTACCTTTTTAATATGTCATATGATAAAATGTTCACATTTTATTCAGCAAAAATCATGCCACTTTACACAATAATTCATGCACTAGACCCAACTCTATTTCAGATGCTTTGAACTGAAGAGAGAACTGAAACCAATTTTATGAAGGTCAGATAGATGTCACCTCTGGCCCAAAAGACAGTGCCAAGTGCTGTGCAGCATGCTTTTGCCAGTTGGCAACAAGAAGATAAACACGTTCCAAAAATATATTTATTTAAGTAACTAAAATGTTACTTCAGTTGCTTCCAGGACAGTTTTAATTTGTTTTAATGATAAAGAAGGGAATCTGGCTTCATGCATTCCAAGTATTAATGTATTACTGTGTGAATAATTCAGTATATTTCCTGTAAGTTTAGTATCCAACATAATGCACTCTTTTTTTTGTCTCTTTCCTAAAAATGAAGCAATTCTTCAGCCACCGTCTACCAACACCGGATATGCTAGATGTGGCTGGATAGAGTGGAAATCTAGGCAAAACTTAGCACAGAAGGTTACTCTCTTATTTCTGCCACTTTTAAATTGGTGGCGATTCCTGGTGGTTATAAGGGTTCTCCAGGGATAGTCTCCATGTTGTTTTGCTGTTGATTTGCAAATCCCACATGCAAACACATTGGTAAAAGAAATCAAGACACCTTGTCAATCTGAGTTCTTGAACAAACAATGGTCCTCAAATATCATCCTACCTTTAAACTGTCTGCATACTCTATGGCAGTTAAAAATGTATGTTAAATGGCTGGAATATATGCAGATTCTTCATTGATTTGTTCTGTTTATAGGTTTGCATTAATTAGATACAGAAATTCAGACAGCAACTATGATAGAACAGTTACATGTTAAAATATTTGAGGGGCCATTTTTGCAAGTGAAAACAATTATATTTCAGTTGAGAATCTGGATTATCCAATAAAAAATATATCAAGTCTTTTTTGTAATATTTAATTTTTAAAAACAGTTAACACTGTGCTTTTTGTCTTTCTTATATTTTTTGTTCTTTTACTTTTGATCTAACAGGAGTACTCATAACTGCAGAAGATATGTATTCGTTCTGCTTTGATGAGTGCCATCAGACTTACAAAGTATGTTATTAAAGGGCAGGATTCTGCACACATTTACTGTTCCATAATTAATATTTACCATGTTTTTTCCAGTGCAGTTGTTCATCAGCGTTACAAGAGAAAGGTCCCTCTTGTTGCATTTTTTAGAATGGCAAGCAATATGCCGTTTATGTAAAGGAGCCATATAGAGGCAATGGGTCCACTTCTCATATCCTCGTTCACACTGAGGCAACACTTTTTATAGTTATTGATCCCAAGGAAACAAATTGCCAGGGGGAGCCAGGGGATTTCATAAAGTGAAGGCCTGTACAAAATCTTAATGAGAGCAGACTCTGGTGCTAGCCAAGCAGAAGTGTTTAAGTGCAGAAGCCCACGTTATCAGATGCAGTGACAGTCACCATGCTGCAATTCATTTATCTGAACACTAATTATATTAGCTAAGCATATATTAATTATATATTATGTTTCCTTTTACATGAAATTATCTTCACAGTGGAAGTAGTTGTGAACATACACGTTTTCATTCCTGTTACTTTGTTTTCTGTGTAAAATCTATCTCTGGCCAGGACAGGAACAAACTGTACCTTTTCCACTGTATGTTTCTGGTCAGAAATCCCATTTAGCTGCTGCTATATCATCACTCTATCATTAAACTGTGATTGTTTATCTTCCACAGTAGGACCTCATGTGTTTTCAAAATGAAAAAAAGTGAAATTTTGTGAATTCATGAGAAATGGCAGGCAAGCCCTTCAGCAATTTCAGCTCTGTACCTGGGTAATTTTCTGGTCTCAGAAATTTTTATAGAATTTACCACTGTATAACTTCACTGCTTTTCTTTCAAGAAGAGGCATCCTTTGAAATTGACCTCTACCACAAATTTGTGATTTCCCATTGTGGTTTGGGGAAGTCACAAATAGAAACAGAAAAGTGGGAATGCTCTTAAAGTCCTTCAAACACTGGTAACTGAGATGCCAAGTTTAGCAGCTGGGTGAGTACATATGTGATGAAATGACAACGTGAAAATCAAGAGTCTTTCACAGAACATGTATGAAGGGTACAAGCTCCAAATATTAAAGCTTATAAATTATAAGAAAATCTATAGTGATCCATATTGATCCACACAATAGTTATTATTAAATGTCTTCAGAGAGGTGTTAGTTTTATTTCAAGACCTTACTCAGTATGGAATTTATTTTAGTTTAAAAAAATTATACAAATGGCAGCATTATTGTAGGGAAATTATTATTGAAGGAACTGCTAAGTTAGACAATGAATGACCTTTATGTTGTAGTGCAGGAAATAAAAAACTAATTTCAATAATAGAATCGTCTATTTCAAAAGTAAAAGTCTGATTTATGTCCATATCTTTTCAGATTTTTTTAAACTTCTTTTCTAATAAATTACTCTGCTCTCAAGAAAAACCCGGAGATGAATTACAATGAAGAATGACATTTCATTTTTTCTTTTTTAGATTTAATGTAGATCTAACCTACATCTAGAAGCACAACTAGAAACATATTGATCTGGAAGGGTATAAATTTAGTTTAACTTGGATGTTTTCTGTGCTTCCAGTTTGCTCTCATCAGTATTTATGTTCTTTCACTCCTGAGGACTTGCAGGTATACCTTAAAGTTTTTCTCTTATCTTCTGTGAGGAAAACATTATAAACTCCAGGTTTCCTGCTTTAGATATGAGAATATATTAAAAACAGGGACATTTTATAATACTTCATTAAAACTCAAATAATGATTACTCGTTATGCTGTTTTTATAAGGACTGTTGTTTTGTAAACTTTATGGAATTTTACTTACTGAAAAAAATTATTTGAAGGGCCTCTTTGGTTCAGTTTAAATAGAAACTTTGTTACAGAGTAGAATAATACATTAAGGCTGCAGTATTTTTTTTCTTTTTAATTCATGACTGTTTGAGTCATTGTTTGAAATCTAGTGCTGCTTGCAATGTCATCCGAGAAAGAATGTGACAAACAATTCCCTACTGTTGTGTAATAAACTTAGTTTTATATTTATATATCCTTAGTACTTGTTGATTTTTGTTTATATATTTGCCATTTTATTTGCAAATGCTTTTGTAGAAAATAAAAATAAATAAATTCTTATTTATTTTGGGCAAAAATGTACATTTAATAATATTTATAATTTATATGCTGATATGTATGTATGTGTGTATTTATTTACAGAAAAATCTAAATACATGTAAGTAAACCCCAAAAATATTTTTTACATTTCTCAATTCTTAAGCTACTGTTAATTTTACTTTTTCCAGCTCTTTTAAATGTGGTGTGAAGTCTAATAATCTGCTGCAGCAGCACTGGATGATGAATTATAATGGTACTTTAGCCTTCCATAAAGAATTTTATTGTGTGCACAGATTTTTTTAACTTTTATTTCAGATTTTAAGTGTTTACTAAAATGGAAAACTCTTTCCACCACAATACATATCTGTGCTTTATTCTGTAGAAGATGAACAGCAGGGATTAAATTTAAACTGGTGATAAGATTTTGCATGATTAATTGCAGAAGAAGATTAGAGCCCTGATAAACTAATTACCGGAGAAGCTCCTGAGTGTGCTGTTTTGCTATGCAGGCTTGGATAAATAAGAAGTGGTTGGAGAGGAATGGTGATGTCAGATTTCACAGTAACCGAGCTTATATTTTTGTCTTGTTCTTCAGGGCATTCTTTATTGTCTTTTATTACTACCTGCCTTACATTTCTGTCAGTTACTCATGTGTCTAGTGATTAAGCACTGTCCTAATAGTTGTGATTGGTTGACACTAGGAAAATATCCAAAACCGATTTTGTGGACATTAGCTGCACGTATGCATATGCCTGTGTATATACTTACACACATACAGATACACACACACACTTATATTAATGGGTATGCACAGATGATACTCTACTCCTCTGGAAGAAATTTCTTACTTCTAGCTTGTAAAAGTATTGTAAAACTGGCTTATTCAGAGTCTATGCCATATCTCCTTTGAAGAGGACATGTTGATTCTAGTTGTGAAGTAGAAAAGATAGTACTGCAGTGCTGATTCCCGGCTATTGACGGTTTTCCACGTATTTTGAGGGCTGGTGGTGTCAAAAACAGAGTGACAAAAACACTGGGACAAGACCAAATATCTTGGTGACTCCTTGTCACTTGCCTCCATTTCCTGCAGGATACAGATCACAAAAAATAGAATGAATTTCTATATGATAATGTAGATATTACATGAGAATCTCTATCTTATGGGTCTTTGACAACAGTGTAGCATATGCTGTGAATCTAAAACACCAGATTTTTAAGTCTTCAAGGTGCCCATTTTTGAAAGTGATGGTTTGTTGTGATATGCTGTATATTGGAAGGGAAGCATGATACCTCTCAAAGACAGTACAGTGTCCTCCAAAGCTACCTAGTCTGAAACCTACCTGACTGCTACACCATATTTATATCTGTGTTTGTGCCCTTCTTGAGTGTCTGCAATGTTTTATTACTTTTATAGGTTGTGTCTTTGTAAACTCTTGTCTACTTCTAGGTTCAGATTTTAGGAGAGAATTCTAGGATTACCTACTGCAGAGAATATTAAAACTTTTATACACAGAGAGAAATTGCTCTAGAATCCGGTTGCTCAGTCATACGTGTCTTTCAGGGATCTGAAGCCATTATTAATTGACCTCGGTGGCTTCATTAAAAAGAGATAGAACAACTTTCATTTGTGTGTCAGTACAGATGGTGATAGCCCCAGAACTGTTGCTTTGAGCCAGAGATCACAAGCTGTTTATAGCAGAGCATATCCCTCGATATGCTTCCTACTGATCATGGGCCATTAACAGTACTAAGTTCCGGTGGGAGAGTGGGCTAGTCGAGAACTCTGCTTGGCTGCTTTAGGGCAGAGCCTGTGTTATGCAGTTTACTGCACTAATTATATACTCTTGATGAGCTCATTAGAGGACAATAAAGGAAAATGAAAACAGTTTGCAATATGTGTGGTCAAATTAGCCACACAGAGAAATTACCGTTCATACTTAAATGCTGTATAGCAAGTGCCCATTAAAAAAATGTAGACACTCGTGTATGTACACTGTAATGATGCCTAAACTAATTTTCTTTAATGTGTTTATTTTTCAAATTGGGAATTGGATCCTGTTTATATCTGATTAGAATGCAAAGGAAAGGTTTAAATGAGACAGGCAACAGGATATTTATAGCTATGTTCTTCATGGAAGTTTTTAATTATGCAGATCTGAGTTGGTGGTCCACTTGCAATGTTTTCCGGTTGAAATCTTATCTCCATTTAAGAAAGAGACTATTTTTAAATTAATAGACCACTTAAGACTATCAATTTAAGATTATTCACTTAAGACTATTCACTTAAGTCTCCTTTTAAGACTGTCCTACATACAGTTGAATGAAAATAAACTGTATTTAAATGCAGTACATGGTAATTTGAAGAAAAAAACATTTTAAAGATTTCTTTCATAAAAACTGTCTGTTTACATATATATACACTAATTCATAAACAAAATATCAGCATGGATAGAAGCTGACACTGGTACTTAACTGCAGAGGATTTTTCTTCTCTGTGGGTGTACAAAAGTTTATATATGCAATTTATAAATTGCGAAAGTGTAGTAGAGGTAGACTTGTTTTATGGCTGTAGCCAAATCAGATCAAGATGCTTCTACAGAAGACAGATGAGGGACCTTCGCCCAAACTGCTTAAAAGTCGATGTACTTGCATGTGTCATTGTTCCTTGCCCCAAGTCTGTCAAATACCTCAGAATTTTAATCTTTCTGCTAATCTGGTTGATTCTAACAAAAGTTAGTTAGAAAAGGATTGCAGGTGCAACTATACTGCTGGACCTGATGCGGGGAGCTACTTTCAGTGAGGGTTGGGTGTCTAATGGATGTAATGGACTTCTGTGGGCCAGCAGATTATCTGCCAGGCTCAGTTTACCCAAAATGGAGCGTGCCATTAATGCATGAATTGCTCGGAATTACATAGTCAGGGGCAAACCAGATTCCTGGTGCTTTGACCAATTGAAATTATTTCGTGCAATGTTTTCAGCAAAGCCCAGATGAAATTTCAGCCCCATTGCAAGTTTAAATTTCTAAATGAGCCCTCACGTTCTTTGACCAAAGATTTTATAAATCATTACTATCCTGAAACTTCTTTTCTATTTGGTTTATTGTAGCTTTTCCACTACAGTTGTTTTCTCTGTATTTTGTTTCATCTGCTATAATGAGATTCTCTCAGCATAAGCTAGAAATATCACATACCTATGGAGTCCAGACGAAGCTGCAAATTTGGTATCGTTATTGATACAAGCCTGTTTCATTAAGGAGATAACCTGATAGGCCCCCAAAACACTTTTTTTTATGCTATTCTTTCTGAACTAATCCAACGATGTGAAAATTTGGGATGAACTTGTATCAAGAATTCTCATACATTTGTAGATTTTGTCATTGTCTGACCACTCCTGTGTAGCCATAACATTGATGCTAAAGTAATGCTTGCACACATTTTGTTTTTCAAGTAAGCTCTCTCACTTAATTTCTTCTTAGAAATGAAATTTGACTGACTTTCATGTTCGAAGAGCTAATTCTTTCAAATAAATGTAAAGAAGTACTGTTTATCATTTTTATGTTGCCTAACTGTAAAATAAAAATCTCAGTAGATGCTTTGAGGATAATTTATTTTCAGAACTTAAATATATCTTGAGATATAACTGCTGAACAAAGTAAGCAATTATATTTTTTTATTGTCATAAACACAGAATTATGTCAGTGAGAGAACACTGAATTGCCTGCAGAGTGGAAACTGACTGGATGCTTTAACCCTTGTTATAACCAGAAGCTTGGTCTGGTTTTGGAGTTTTTGTCATTATTGTTGTTGGGGCTTTTTTTTATCCCATAAATTAAGATTGAGTCAAAATAGTTGTCTTTACTTATTATTACTTCTAATACCTAAACTTTCTTCAAAGCAAAAATAATCTGATAGAAAAAGAGTCAGAAGTGAAACAGTGGGGCATGTAGTCACAGCTGGATCAGTGCAAAACTAAAACTCCTCCTTTGCATGAGCATTTGCAGTAGTCCACCAGTCTTAAGGTTCAGAAAAGCACGTGAATGAACTTTTTCCATTCTATAATGGGCAAAGCATCTCTTTCTGATCAAAGCTATGTAACAGTAACTCTGTTTATGCAAACAAAAATAACATGGAAATCAACCGAAGCAGATTGTGTGTTGTCAGAACCATCACCATCTTGTAACTAGCATATAAATTTTTATATACAATATATAGATCTAGATTAGAACTTCTCTGTTTCCACTTTTTTTTCGTATAACTCAATCTAAGAATTTCTAAAGCAAAAATAGTATAAAACTATTTTAAAAATGGCTTGTGGACAAAAATTATGTAATAAATTTTCTGTTAAGTTGCACATTTTTAAGGTAGTGCAAATGTATATTATATAATTTATTATTGTATTATATATAATATATATTTTATTATATTATTACATTATAATATTTATCATGTTATTATCATAAATTCATAAACTATTCATTTAAAAACCAATAGATTTCCCAGTGTATGCACTATTGTGCTTTATCAGGGTGCATTGTGACAACTTGTGGAATAGGTTATCAGAAAGTACATTCTAAAAAAAAAGTAAGTCCAATTATTTTGTATTGCTCAAATCCAAATAACCAAATTCAGTTCTAAGCTGGAAACAATAACTAGGCAAACCTTCAAATTGTGAAATCACCACTTTTTTTTGCAAAAGGGTATTTTTCTAAAACATTTGTGGTTATGGATTATCAAAGAAAATTGGCTCAGTTTTTCTTTGGGATAACTGGACCATTTCTTCTTTTTCACTAATTGACCAAAGTTCTTTTAACCTTAAATGAGCCCTACTGGATCCCACAAATCAGAAAATTAACCACACAAAAAACTTGAAAGCCTACATCTGTGTGAAGAATGCAATGTATTTTTTAAAACACCCTGTTCTGTTACCAGTAGACTAATTTATTGCCCCTGTTTTTTCCCCTGCACTTGATGCCTGCTCTGGGTGGCACTGCAGTCCAGAGAATTCTCTTCTGCGGTGGCTGTTTGTAACTGCAGTGTTAGGGGATTTTGTAGGCTTCCTTTACAAGTGCAAGTGGGGGGTCACCAGAATGAGGAGGAATAGGGCTACTTCAGAGAGGACCTACCAGAGAAGATGGCTAACTCAGACTGCATAACTCTTTAGCACTTGATGTTACTAAATTTCTTCTGTCATTGTTCTCACAGCTTTGTCACCCATCTCTTACTGTGTTAATGTTTTTTTGAAACTTAAGTCATAATATCCTTCCAAACTCAGCAGCTGGAGAACAGTTAGACCCAGGAAGGGTTCCCATTGATTTTAACTTTAATGAGAATTGGATCAGCCCAAAAATGAACAATCTGTATGGCCTTTTAATTAACTAAAGTGGCCAAGTTAGCCATCACAACGGAATCACAGGACTATGCGTATAATTGGTGATTCAGTTCTTCCTAATTGAAGGTCTACATGTGCTATTAGAGGATATAATTCATGTTATCGAAGTGTAATCTGGATTATTCTTTGAATCAATAATCATTTGAAAAGAAAGAATATCCTTTTGCCAGACTGCAGAAAACCACAGGTTCGATAATGAAATGATTGATTCTGCACTTCCAAGAAAAAGTAGTTAAACTGCACAGTTTGCTCTGGACAAAACATTAAGGACTGGAGTTGTATTTACTCCAAATGAAAATTGAAAATAAACTTGAATAAGGAATTAATCTTGGTTTGGTACTGTACCAAAACCTTTCCCCATGTGCTGGAGAATAGGTGCGTGAAGCAATTGTCTATCTGGCTGCTACATTTTACTGTCCAGCTTTTGTATTTTAAGAACTACACTGTATATCCAAGGTTCAGAAATTCTTTGGCAGACCTTTGAGACTGAGTTCACCCATTCAAAGTATGCTAGAGTTATGAATTGCATTAGTTAGGAAAAGATAGTGGTTTTCATTCTTACCTATTGAATTCGAGTGCTTTATAATGATTTTTGTAACTAGAATGGTATCAGTAATACTAATTCAATTATTATTAAATTATTTAAAATAAATTATAAAAAATAATTGTTGTCATTAATTTTAGTTTCCAATTCCCCAAAGAAACTAAAAAAAAAAAAAAAAAACAGTGGGAAAATAATAACTCTCAGAGGCTTCCTCCTGAGCAGCAGTCAGAGTTTTAAATTCAAACAAATCTCAGCAAATACCTTAAGTAAAATCATCCCCTCTTCCTCATCTGAAATTAAAGACACTTCAAAAATCTTTTTGAGTTTTATGTAGCTTTCATGCTTGTTCACCAAACACCTGTGGTACTTTGTAGTGAACAAAAGTAAGGTGTATAAATAACACTAGCCAACCTGTGAATTTGATTCAGATTCTAAATTCTGCTTGAAGTGCTATAATGTAAGCAGATGATTATGTAATTATTGCTGTAATTTTTGAAACTAACAGAAATCAGTATTTTATATCTACTGAAATCCGTGACTTTAATTGACTCCAGGGCGAATGGAATTAAGCCTAGACCATAGAAGATGGTATGAACAAATATTTATATCATATTAAATGTTGGTTATCTTGTGGAACAAAGTAGTTCAAGTACTGAGAACTTTTTGAAAGTCAGTGCTTTTTTTACATGTAAACTATTTGCAAACGTTATTTTGCTAACTAGTTTTTGGAGAAAAATAGAAAATAATTCATAAATAAGAGACTAAATAATAAAATTAGCAGGAAACTTATTCCTCTTAACTACTTGTTAAAATGCCTACCAAAACCTGGCAAGTATGGATTTGCATTTCTCTTTGAACACAGAAAAGTAGAGCTGAACTCAATGTCTTTTGACGATGTTTTTTCAGGGTTTTTTTCAGGTGTTATTCCACTAAGTACAACAATATTACTATTTTATACAACATACAAATCTTCTTAGTGCAAGAATTTGAGTTTTAATGTTTTATGTTTTTTATTTAGAGTTGAACATTCTACATCTTATCTGTGTCCGCAAACATTCAAATAACTGATGCAAACCAGAGCAGAGTGAGAAAATACAAACTAATGCATAAAACCCAGGCTAATGCATAATAGAATGATCAGAGCGCTTTCAGTGTAAAGTAGGAAATGCAGATATAACTCCTGTCAATCTGAGAAGAAAATCTGAATGTTTCCGTATGCTGGGTGATTCTCTGCCCTTTTTATAGGTACAGGAGAAGCTGCCACCATCTCTTTCTAGTTTCTGAAGCTGAATGTCTAGTCCTTAGTTCCATTTCTTTCCTATAGTTTAAAATGCATAATATGTACATAATAATCTTCCCAATTTTTATTGCAATGACATCTTTTTAAGAAGATCCAGATCTGTTTCTTAAGAGATAAAAAGTGAAAGGGAAGGTGATCTTTAATTTTTTTCCCAGAAGGAGAATGCAGCTTTAAGGTGATTTCAAGACTTAACATTATATAATTTGCAAGATCATTTACCTGGCTATGAACATAAAAAAATCTGCTTTCATTTTGCTGTTAAATTAAAAAGCAATTGGCCAAAAGCTATGTTACTCATGTTAGTCATCCCAGGTTGAGATTCAGAGTTGTGCATTACTAGGCTTGAAGCCAAACTTACACTCAACCTATTTTGGGATGCAGATAAACATCCTTGTACATGGTCACAGTAACTTGTCTGAGATACTGCATGAAATTCAGTATTATATACTAAAATGCTCTTTCTCCCATATACCTGGTTTGCCTCCAAGCCCTACATTGCCGGAAAAGGACCTCAGAAAATAAACCACGGGCCTCTTTTCTCAAGGAGTTGCTACCATTCTTTGACAATCAAGTTCCATTTTCAGTTACTGAAACATAGGATTAGACACCTGATTTTACATCCCCAAATTCTAGAACCTTTGGCCAAAAAATCAAAGTATTTTTGTGAAATTCTGTAATTCCAATTTAACTTCATGACATCTACAAGTTCTCTTTTGCTCAAAAACTAAAAAAGTAAAAACTATTTTAAGTGAGATTTTTTTTTTCATGTTGTAACTCTATCTGTCACTTAAGTCAGCTGAACTTGGGATTGGATGGATTCAAAAATACTCATAATTGTAGCCAAGTCAGATTTGTCAGGAAGCTCTCTCAAAGGTACCCCTACCGTTACAACTTTATAATATATGGTAAAGGATATATGGTGACAGGAAGTAAAAATCCATTCAAGGCTGACTTGTGTTCCAGAAAGACTCCATCCTATGTCCTTTTGATTTCTTCAGTCATTTTAACAGGTGAATTCCAAAATAAAGATAATAATGTTGAAGAACATAAAGTAGTACCTATAGTGTGCTTGGATGCCTTCTCATGAAGAAGCATATATGCTGTAGGTAACCAAAATAGTTTGAATCTTTGCCTGTATATGTGAGGTATAGGTTTAAAAAGCACGCTCTTTAATGGTTTCATTTGCTTATTCAATGGAATGGTCACTCTTCTTACCCACACAAAGTCCAAATAATGAACTCATTTCTTTCACACCAAACTGACCATGGTGTGTAATTGCAATTAGTTTTTTATTAGTCATCTAATATTAGATGGTGTTAGTCATCATACTGATGCATGTTTCGTTATGATAGCATGCATTCCAAACACAATGATCTAAAGGGAATCATAAAACTCAGATAAAGTGTACTAGATCTCCTAACTCATCCCCAGCTAGTGAAGTACCCTGTACAGTATGTTAGAGGCATAATTGAGAGTACTAATAAAATATTAATAGCTTTGTTTTTCACTTCTGAAATATAGCATCCATTTATAAATAGGCTATGCATTGATATAACTTATTAAATTTCCCCATGTGTTTTGTTTCTTTAAGTAAATAATGAATTTAAAGTTAGATAGGGCTTGTAAGGAAGAAACATAACTGCAGAGGCCTAGCTCAAAATGCAAATACTTCCGTTACTATAAAGTAATTATAATTGTAGGGAATAAAAATGCTACTGCTACTTTTTTATTGGACCAAAATAAATTTGAGAAATTCTGTAGCTATTACTTGAAGTCAGACAAGCAGATCTAATTTTTTTTTACTACTTCCACAGTATATTAGCTAATATAAAGTCAGAAAGCTTTGAAAAAGGAAGTTAAATACTTTTAAAGGTGGTCATACTTAATATCATTTAATTGAAAATATTTAAGCAGAAAAGACATTACAGAATCTGAGTCATTTAGTGTGCAAAAAATGCATGCTTGAGCAGTTCAGGAAGCTGAAAATGCTTAAAGAATTTCTACATTAATTAGAAACCCTAAATTACATTGGCAAATATATTATTTATAACAAAACTGCTACTGTATCGTCTATCGTTACTAAAATGCAGCTGAGCATTTTGTTATTTGTGTAAACATGAACAATGAAAAGATTGTTTATTCCCAGAATGGGAGAGAAAAGTATTCTAATTACAGTTTGCATTGTTTTGCCTGTGGGTTTCCCAAGAGCCAGTCCCTGATGGGAAGCTGCTGCCTCACATTCAGTGAGCCATGAACTCAGGGTCTTTGTTCTGCAATAGGAAAAAAAAGTATCTGTGCAGTGCTATTTCTTGACTACTGCATGTAAAAGGTTATTGTACTTGATTCCTCTGCATCTGCACAGAGCTGACACAGAATCTGTCCTTTTTTCTTTCCTCTCCTGCATGTAACTATTGTTAGTTTCTTTCTTCTGTTGTCAAAAGACATGGTGAAAATAGGGTAGAATCAATCTTTTCTTTCGCTGTCAATAAAAGAAAAAATTTCTGAATTTATACATTGATATCTGAATAATTGCTTATTATGTAGACTGTTCAGAATATGTAGATGAAGGGGCAGGTAAGCTCATAATCACCTGTTCTTTTGGGCAAAATACATAAGCTAAATCAAGTGCCACCTAATGTTATCTTATTTACAGGTCATACAAATGTACTTTCATCTTTGACAAAGTATTGAATTCACTTGTGAGTGTATAATAAACACTCCTCATACTGAATTTCTCTTTTAAACTATTCTCTGAATAATTAAATCATATGGAAAAATGTCAGGAGACAAAATAAAATGTATTTATTCCAGCCATATCTTCCCACAGCATGACATGTCGTGTGAAAACAACATTAAGCATTTTATGCCATCTGTGCTGGTTGGGGATACATTTACAAGCGTGTCAATGTGGAATATTCCTTTTCAAGTTAGACACAGTCAGCTTATAGCAATAAGCACCTAAATAGAGTGATCTACAAAAGCAGACAGCCATTGGTATTTGGTTCACTTTTATCCACTCCTTGAGCTTTGTTTTATCTTTGGGAGACGGAGCTTGTTCATCATGCTGTCATTCACAGCTTCATACAAATAAAATGCTACTAAAAAGTGTTGTTTCTGTAGTGAATAGATTTTAATGAGATAAATTCTGAATACTAAATATTAACACTATTTAAGTAAAATATTAGTGTTCCTTGAAAGAGATGCTTAATAATTTTTATAATATTTTTCAATATTATGCTATAACATATGCCATAATTTATTTTAATTTTTATTATAGATATTATATAACATATATATTTTTTATTTTTGTAACTTTTAAAAAACACTAATAAAATGCAGGAAAATATTCAGAAAAATATGATCGTTTCCCAAGGACTGTACATAAAACATTTGGTAAATGTAAGAAGTCTTAGCTTCTAGCTGAACATTACTGACTGTCATTGTATACCCAATCTCCATAAGCGTTCTGTGGAATCAAAGAATATATTGTTTCAATGCACATGTTGTGTAAATTGCATCTTTCGAGTCACTTTCTCAAACAAGCTAGTGTGTATTTGAGACTTGTTACGTGCAATTATTACCAATGAAATTACAATAATTTGATGTCTGCATTTTCTCTGAATTTGTTGACAGTTAAGAAATAGGTCTACAAAAAAAAAAAAAAAAATTAAAAAAATTGCAGACCAAAATGTCTTGATTCTCTACTTTGTCCAAGCAGAGCTTTCATGCCTCTGGCAAAGGATGTGCTAGAAAGTGATTTGAAGCTCCCTCACTCAGGAGGTCCATCTTCAGCATAAGGTCGATTTACACAGAACAGAGGATGAGTCTGCTTAAGAGAATTTATTTTTCTCATCCTACACACAGAGTCCCAGCATGGGCTGATAGGACTGTCCCCTTTCATGCTGGAGATTCTTTTCTCAACTACCCTGTTCATTGTGCAAGAAATCTCCTTTATTAATTAGTTAGATATAGTCAATTAGATATTATTTTTCACTTAATCTTCATTAAGCATTTGGCTTTTAATCTCAACACTTTGCTTGTGTAAAGTATGCTGCATAATTTCACAGTAAAGATGCAAGTTTCCACAGAACAATAGAAAAGAGTCGGAAAGCTGCTGTGTATCACAGGAAGAATGTATGCATATTGATTATTAAGAAATACTCTTTGCTTGTCATGGCATTAATCAATTATTTCCTGTTCCAAAATGTCTATTATCAATTCTTATTATTCATGCCAATACCTTCTTAAGGAACATTCAGCTTTGAAACACTTAGGAAGGAAAACCTTGGACACTAAGGAGTAGTCAGTCTTCTGAGGAGGAAAAACTAAACAGTTAACCAAAGAGGACACACTGATTATTCTATTCTGAATGAATTTATCACTAAAATTTTGTCTTCCCTCATTTGTTTTTAGTTAAACCTGTCCAGAAAAAGTTTAGGATGTTTAGTAGCTCTGTTATTTTGTCTCTGTGATGGATTCTCAGCATATATATACCGTGCATGCTGTATATAATATATGTGCTAGTGTCTGAATAAGAACATTTACAAATGAATTATGAACAGTTCCATCTGGTGGAATGAGCTGTCAAAATGACTTTTTGTTAATTAGACTTGAGAGTAATTGCAAGAAATTATGATAGGCACTGTTTCCAGACAAAGATCTCTTTTACTGATGTGCCTGATAAAAGTGAAGAAAATTAATTTTTTAGATATTAAAACTCCAGGTTCACTTCAGAAATTTTTGGAAATGTATTTGTTGTTCTACACTGATTGAAGTTTTGGATATTTCCCATTCATCTTATTTCATAAAGACTGGTAGTTAGAATGATGATGAAATATTTCTTCTTCCCAAGAAACACTCTAGTACATGCAGTTTCACACAGTTTGTGGAAACAGGCTTTGCACGTGGCCAATCTGCCCCTCAGCAATGACCTTAAAATCTACCTTTCAGATCTTTATATTAGCTTATTTCAAGAAAATGTCATGTTTCTTCTGCATCCCTTTGAGCCTCCTATGAGCAAAATTATCAGCCTACTACATTCCAAGTGGTGACAGTACCACGCTACTGTTCTCTGTTGTTTGCAGATTGTTCGATAGAATAAAGCATATTCCAGACAGATTTAATCTTAAAATATGCAGTACTAATTGTGAAAAAGGCAGGAGGAAGATAAAATCAGTGTCAACAAGATAAACTCCTGGTAGATCTCAGTCAGCAGTTTTCTTTGAACACAGGCACAAATAGACAGTAAGCTTTGTAAACATGCTAAAAATTGGAAATGTGCATCATATATCAAAAGAAAAGACATATTGGCCAAAGTGTATTTTGATCCAAAATAGCATTACACAATTACCTTGTGCTCCTTTATTTAGCAGTTGTAATAATGGCCCCTGGAGATCAAACATGCTTTGTTCATGTTGGAGAAAATAAATCTAAGTAATGAAAAACTGAAGATAAGTATCAGATTAGACAATGTAAAGCAAGGTACAAAAAAATACACGTTTAGTTAAACTACCTTCTAGTTGTAAAAGAGCTTCATTGCTTCTGTCTCTAGGTAAATACTGTCCATATCCAGACAGCTAGTGGAAAATGGGTCGGTTCATCTTTTAGCTCTGTAACAGCATGGAGAGCATAGTTTACAGTAATACAGACCATATACAATAGGAGGAGTAACAAACACAGAAATTTACTTAGTCAGAAGCATTTATGCCTTTTCTTTTCCTTTTTTTTTTTTTCCTGTACTGCTGATTACGCTCAGGAAAAGAAATTAATTTTCATCCTTATAGAGCAAGTCCTGTATTCCTTAGTAACATCTGTCTTTCTCCCACATTAATGTTTTTTAGACTGAAGGAAGCATTTGCACTTCTGAGTCACCAGTCAGTGGTGACAGTATGCTCATGCCTCAGGATATTGAGTCCAATGGTTTCATGTATATTAGTCATCTCATTTGCAAGATTCTGAACATGTCCTCTTCAGGTTTACCTTAACACACAGATTTTTTGCAGATACCAGTTTCACAGGCTTTTAGAAAGCAAATAGTGAAAGAATAAATGCAGTGCTATGAGAACCTGTATTTGACAGTATATGAAAAGTAATTAAAAAAACTTTTTCAGTTTTTGAGAGCAGTTCCTTTCATTTCCTTGAAAGATCAACTTGTCTAGCTTAAGCTTTAATTACACATGCCTATTTACTTTTCTTTTAAACACTCAATTTGAACTCTTGAGTATTGAAATTAGCAGAGGTTTTGCTATTGACTTCAGTGACACGCAGTTTTCACTTTACGTTTCTCTGTGCCAAGTCTTGTTCGTGATGCAGGCAGATGACATTTGCTATTGTTAGGATCTGGCCTTCTGCAATTATTGTATTTCTTTTTTTATTTTCTTTGTTATTAAAACAAAAGGAAAGAATGTTGTAAGGCAGAAACATTTCACATTTTCATGTGCAGGAAATGTGAGTAGAAAATGTATTTACTATCTTCTGCTATAAGGAATTTTCTAACCCATGTTGACACGCAACTTAAGAGTACATACATGTGAAAATGATGGAATATTATAGAGGCTGGTAAATATATTTTGAAGTTTGTTTAAATAACTTGTTTCCTGCAGAGTTTTTTCAATGGCAAAAGAAGTTACAAACACAAGAACTAGGCAACAAAATTCTACTACTATTAAGAAAAAAAAATAGTAGAGAAACTGAGATGTTTTGATTCAGTTCTGAGAGCTGATAAACCAGTTCTACCTGTGGAATTACAGGCTTAGAAACTTAGTTTTAGGTGATATTCCTTCAGGGCTCCCTGGCCACTCAAGAAATTTCACCAAAACCTTGCAGTGAAAAGAATGCTGTAATATCAAATAAAAACTTCATTCCATTCAAAGAACATGGTATGTGTCAGCACATTCTCTTAATTTTCTTTCTATGCAGTTTATAAATGAATCACTAAGAATAGAAGTGCAGAGAATCATATGTTCTTCATTATTTATTTATGTATCAAATGTTTTGAGTGTGTATTCTTAAATCAGCATCAAATAGGTTATGTTATCTTGATTTAAATTAAAATATAACTAATCCAATGTATTCTGATAATTCTTCAGTATTATGGGAGCTTAGTTCTCTGTAACATTGCTTTACTATGTTAGAACATTATTGAAAGAAGTGAGATTTTGCTAGAAATTTCATTGTGAAAAGTTTACTGTAACAATATTTTACTATATTCTTATTGAACTTGGGCCTCTGTAAAATAAAACCTTGTCTCCATCCTTTGAATTGAACTACAAACATTAAGCAAAAGACATAACCAATGACCAATTTGCATTCTAGTTTTGCTGTGATTGCTGCAACTACAGAAGACATGCTAATACGCTTCAAGGTTGCTCATCTCAAGCTCTAAATATAAGCATTAAAAACCCAGAGCATCATGACTATGATTTGTTCACCAATTCAGGAATCATGAACTTTTAGCATATTTGCATGGATAACTTCAAGTAATCAATCTAAATTTATAAAAAAGTCTTTCTTGTGATGGCAAGTATGTACATGCATGGGTGTGTATTAGGATGCCTGTGTGTATATGTATCTCTCTGTATATGCACATCTCCTATCACACAGCACTCTAGAGCATCAGGGGCCAGACTGAGGGCAAGGGAAACATCTGACAAGTATCAAAGGGGGCTGGAATATTTGACACTGGTGGGACTAAGGGTAGAGCATGTATTTGGCTGTAAACGCTAGACAATTCTGTAAATTTTTGTTTTCTCACAAGTTTTGAGATAAGTAGGGAGAAATACGGATAAAGAAATACTGCATGTTACTAATTAATCACACAGCTTTTCTGGAATATTTTAGTCAATTTTCACATATATTGTAAATAACATATTTATGAAGTTTTAAGTACTTAAAGCTAGAGAAACCCAAGGTAGCATGTTATGCCACAGTTTTGTTCTGTGGTATTTTAATCAGTCCTTTAAAAATACCTTCTAACTTTGTATCTTTTCATTGAATCACAGAAAGCATTCACAAATATTCAATCTAATAATAATTAATTTGAAGGAGGGAGGACTATGTATTTATATATTTTTTTACCTATTAAAAATCAACAGAATTAATCTTAGCCATGTTTTTAATGCACCTGTTACTACAGATTTACAACTAGCATATCCAAAATAATACTAATTATTCTAATTCCATAGAAAGATGGCTTTGACAAATGAAAAATAGAATAAACGGAAGAGGTGAACTCTACTAATTAATGTAAGACTTGTAACAGGCCATTTAATGTTTCATGTTGACATAGTTTACATGGATCTTTGAATTGATTTGTTTTGACAATGTATGGCGCTGAAGTGTAATACATGGAATTAATCAGTATACTAGGTGTATTAGGGACAGCCTCAGAAGCAGACGTCAAAATGCGCTCATTTGTGGGATGACACAAATGGCCCCAAGTGAAGGGATCTCTCAGAGGGAATTGTTTTCTGGCTTTGTGTTCATCTATGGTGTGATTGATCATACATGTTACAAAACCTTTGCAGGTAAGAATGCTGGGTATGAAAAAAGTAAAAAAAACTCAAAAGTTCCCTTAGTCACCATATAGTAGAGAAATTGATTTGTTTTAATATAGCTAGGTGCAGCATAGTAAACTTGGAAACAAAGGTCATTGAAGATCACTGCCTTAACAGGAATTCTCGATGTCTTGCTATGGTTAAACAGGATAATACAATGTTTATAAGAGAAGGACTATCAAGTAGAAATAGAACATGTCTGTGCACATCTCATTAAAATTATTGTGACAGTGCTGTGTTTAAAGCTAATATTCACACTTCAAGAAGAACATGAAATATTGGAGAGATTTCAAAGAACTAGAAAAATGATGTCCTGAAACGTGAAATTTACAGTTTTCAGTTTAGTCCTTTATAGGCTGCAGAAGCTATTGAGGGAGAACTTAGTCGTTTGACATGGATAGCTACTCATGACAAAAAAATTATATAAGCTCTTGGTAGCTCTTAATTTTGCCAACAGAGGGTCATACAGTTTCCAAAGACTAAAAGTTGTTAGCTTCCGACTCAAAGTTTCAATTGCAAGCGTAGTTATTATACCCTGGAACAATTTATGTATCATATTCAGAATTCTACAATGGCCTTTAAGATAGGACTGGATAGATTTATTAAAGAGATATTTTAATCCAGTTCTTAGGGGAGGAAATTGTCATGTATTTATAGCCTTAGATTCTGTGGCTATGTCTGTATTAGCAAATAAAATATCTTCAGCCTGTTCTCTAGTGGCTCAGCATTTGTGCTTGGAAACCTGCTAATAATTAAACAGTACGGGCAGTACTGGAGCAGTGCTTGGCCATGCTCTAGTTCTGTTTGTTTCATTAATACAGTTGCGATCTGCATTTTTTTGCAGTGGGAGAGATGCACCAAATGTCCTGAAAATACCTAGACTCATATCTCTCAGCTTTCTTGAATTGCATCACAGTATTTGTAGTTATTACATTCAGTGAGATGAAAGGAGCCTGTTTTTGCTAATGATCCTGGTACCCAAAACCTTAGCAAGCAATAAACTTCCTAAAGTATCAATGCTTAGTAAGTTCTATAGTAATTAAGCAAAGAGAGGTAAGTAATCTTTCTGCTTTGCTGCAGATTTGAACAGAGGTTTCAAGGCTTCAGAAGAGTTAATTATATTTTAACTCAGTACTTCAAAAGAATCTTCTGTAATAAACAGCCAGCCATTGCACAATAACTTTGGAATCAGGAGAAGGCACAGGCAAGATTGGTAGAACAGGGGCCATGGAGTTGCTGAACATCAGGAGATACATAGATTTCAAAGCCAAAGAGATAAGCAGACCATCAACACTGATGTTGATGCCCGATAATGTGTCTTTGAAAAAAACATGTCTCTTATTGAAAAAAGGAGAGCTCAAAGGTTGACTGAATTTTAACTTCCACAGAAACAACCACACCTCATTTGAAGGCCTATTTGGTTTGCATTTCTTCTAGTAGCCAGATGTTCTTATTGTTGAAATTGCATGCCTAATCTCAGTCGAGCTTTCAATTTGCATTTGAATCTGACTTTGGTGCTCAGCATTTTGTTTTGGTGATATCCCTCTTCAGAAGATCAAAGAGCTTTTTAGTAGATAGTATTTTCTTCCCATGAAGATATTTTTGTACTGTTACTTTTGTACAAGTTACTTGGTTTTCTTTCTAAATACCTGAAGCACTTTGGAAGTGTTGTGCTTTAGAAGACTCCCACTGTGTGGTGTTTTCTCAGACCTTGTGATTCTTTGCTATACCTCTGCCAGTTTTTCACCCTTTTTTTTCAGCAAGACATAGGATCAATACACATATTCAAGAACTAGCCTCACCAAGACCATAAAAATTCCTTCTGCTTCTCTCACTGTACTTTTTTAGCACCCCATAAATAAGTACTTGCTTCTTTGCAGTGGAGATCTACATTGGCCATAAAGCCAAAGGTGCAGAGCTTTACAAAGAACTTAAATATTTTTAGGGAATATTTCATTAAATAAAAGCAAAATCCATATAGAAGAATGAGTGAAAGAAGATAGAGCAGGAAATAGGAAAAGGTTATGTCTGTAACTAAAATATAGTATGAGATAAAACAGAAAAAGGCTGGAATGAACAGAATCAGAAGGGACAAAGGTGGGTTGATTAATAGTAACAAATAATCTGATGTTATCACTGGCTAGAGATCCTTCTTCATTCCGATTGACTCCTTCCTGCAGATTGTTTCAAGCATAGGGAAAGAAAAAAGTGCCATATCCAGGCCTTATGTCCCATGAAGTCAAGTGGTCTCCTTTGTAGAGTTCTAGATCCCTGGACTCTGGTCTCCGCAGTGCAAACATGCTATAAAGGGACAGTCCTTACTCAAAACACCTCGCAATCTAGAGGGCAGCTCTGCCAGTAACAGGTGGAAGAAAACACGTGGACAGGGGAAACACAGGAGAATGTGAAACCAGTATGAAACCTGTATGTTTTCATCAGTATGAAAACAGAAGTCAGGAAAACAGCCGTCTAGCAGTTGTGTTTATGAGGGTTTCATGGTTTTTATCATCATGGCAATGGATTTTGAATAGGGGTTTGAAGGTGGACAGTGAGTGTGGCTGTGTGGACATTTAGAGTGCTCCTAGTTTGGGTAAAAGCGAAGTGTAGCACGTATTTGTACATGTTCTGACAATTTATTTTTGGAGACAAAAGTGATTACTTTAAGTCTGAACCAATGTACTCTTTCTTAAGTTCACTAGCATCATTAAAACAAGACATGAATTGTGGTTTTGCATTTGAATCTTTGTATTAAAATTTGCAGTTTATTAAGGAATCAGTTTTAAATAATGTATAGTTCTTGGAAATACTTTCAATTTTATATTCAGCAGAATATACAAAATCTTACAAGACTAACATTGGAAGGCTTAGCTTTTTTGTATGTGGTTGGTGTTCCACAGTAGCCCAAGCTAATCTATGTCTTGTTTCCTCTTTCTCTCCCACCAGCAGTTGTACATTTCTTCCAATTCTCTTGGGCCAGGTCCAATACTTGCTTCATCCTGCTGCTTTTCCTACTAGTGAATATGATCTGACAAAACAATTATGATTTGCTATGAAGCTAATGGCCTGATACATTATGAGATGATCAAGTCAGGGTGGATAGAATGAAGATGGTGGGTATAAAGAATGAGTTGGGAAAACAGATAAAGCCAGAGATAACAAGATGTCAAGAGACACTATTAAAATGGCACAGTCTCTGTCATGAGCTACAAACACAGTCTGAATGACCAACAAGAAGGGAAAGAAACTGGAGAATTTCATTGGCTAAGGGATAAAATTCCTTTGCTGAATAAGAAGCAAACAATAACCCCTTGCGATATTGAGGGCACCCTGTGCTTCCAAATATGTTTAGTTTCCTATGAGGCTATAGAGCAGCTGCCCTCATATCTAGGAGTTCATAGCAGAAATTGTCCAGCTTAAAAGCTTAGCCAAACTTTCATTCTGGAGATGCTAGTGATAATAATTGCTATTCACAGCCTTTATTTTATTTTTCCGTAATAGATATCAGAGCTGTTTTATCTCACTTTACTGTGATGCTGTGGTGATTGTAGTATAATCCTCTGACAATATTGTGGTATTTCACGGTATGATCTGTAACTGTTTTGAAAAGGTAATATTGACCTACTTAAATATGAAAAATTGAGTCCCTGATATAAATATACCTACCTATTGACTGTGTCAATAATACATCTCTTGTTGTGTACTCTAACCACTAAAGTAGTTTGTTGCTATTATACCTGCCACCCTTAATTTCTCCTAAAGTGCAACAGGTACAATATGGAGTAATTTTGTTTCATAATATTCTAAAATATTACATCCTTTGCTTGTGGGTGGTTTCTACAGTTTACTCCAGAAATATCTGTTCTATGGTGCCAAAAGTCTGAAAATCTGGTAATTATTTAGAAGGGCGCTGTTTAATAAGTGAAATAGGTCGATAATGTTTATTATAGATCAGCCACTTTTCTCTTTTCATTCATCATTTAAAACTAAATTTAGCTAAATATTTTTTAAAGCTGAATTACACTTGATTTTGGTTTTCCTTATTTACAGGATCTATATTCAGTATCTCATAAATGGAAGCCACATAGTTTAGAAAGGTGAAATTTTTGAGGTTTTTTAAAATTAAAATATATGGATTTAATTGCAACTTGTTTACCTCAGTTTAGTCAAAATACATATTAGCAATTCTATTGATTTCCTATTTTTCTGCCGTGTTGTATATCTAAACCCAACCAAATGTACTGTCAGACTGATTTTGATGGGGCATGTAACACAGTAGTTAATTACTTCACTTTGCTTAATGCATTAGAAATCCATAAGTAGACATTTGTTTTTTGTGAAAAGTGGGCAGCCCATTATAGGTCAGGAACAAATAACAAAGAGGAATACTCAGTGACAAATACAGACTAAAGAACAAAAGCTAATTAATTCAGAAATTTTATGAGCTGATTATTCATTACTCTGTAGTTGCATGTACTGTACCAGAATTTCTTTTCAGTTGGGTTCAGTTGTAAATCAGAGTTTTATTATATTGTTTTCTCCTACTTTTACTTTTCGCATACATTGTATGTTAATGTTTTTTGCAAGAAAATGTTATTTTCCTGTATGTTATTTCTATAGCATAAAGCCACTAACAGAACTGAGTTTAGAGACTAATTCACATTTTACTGTGTATGTCATCAGCATCTGGCACTATAGAAAGATGTTTCTGGACTAAATTGTAGAAACCACCCAAAATAGATATTTCTTCCAGTGCTACATATGAGTAGTAACATTTACAAAAAGTAGCTCACATTGTCATTCTAAGATGTTAAGCACAGCTAGTTTGGCAGGTCAGTATCTTGCAATGTCATGTACTTGTTTCTAGTGCCAAAACTTGCCAGCAGTAGAATATTGGAAAATCTGAAGCAATACTATTTTTGTCCTGCTAAGTTGTTACCTGTACATCAGGAAAGTCTGTGAAGCTCCTGAAGACAGATAACATGAAATCTGATTTTCTGTAGGGCTGTCTTACTCCCAGAGGCCCCAGTGACATCAATGTGTATCTGATTTCTTAAAATTGCTGGGTTGAAGACAAAAGAAGGAAGAAGCAGAGCATGGCCAGTGGTTTGACACACTAAATATCTGAAAAAATGGCCGCTATATTTTTTTCTGAGAAATCAATATCCCAAGTGGCTTGGTGACAGAAGAATATAGTAGTTACCTTGCAAAAAATGCACACCTCTGCGGAATGATCAAGTAGATGTGCAGTGTTAATATAAATTAGAGAGCCACTTAAAAATCTTGATCAAGATATTTGGCAATGTCATTCTGGTGTCTTCCCGTACTAGAAGACTGAGGGAACCATCTAGAAGAGTCTTTTATCTGTTCTTTCCAACTTTTATATATTACATCCACCTGCTTTTAGTGCTACATCGTGCTTCAGTAATAGGAGGGCGTTCACAGGCCATTATCAACCAAGTCCATTTGCCATAAAACATTCTTCCCAGCTTTTGTCTCTCCATTACTTTCCCTCAGTACATCAGTCCACTTTTACAACTGGAAAGCATACGATATCTATAGTAACCATAACTTGATACGTTCCTTAAACTATGTATTTCATAGTGTATGAATAGTTTAATTAAGCGTAATAACAACCTGTTCAGGCAGAAAAGGGACAAATGTACCTGTATAGATTTGATCCAGCCAGAACACCAGTGTGTTCTCAAGACCTGGAGTTCTGAAGTTTTGCTGTTGAAACAAGAGCTCTAAACCTCCCTTATTTCTTTCAAGGATAATTTGATTCAAAATTTGAACTTCTCTCCAAAAGAAAGGAAGTTGTAAGACTTTGTACAATGCAGCTAAAAGGCTTAGGCAACATGAGCTGTTTTTCTTAACTACTAGGATCATCTTTTTGTGGAAAGGTGTACTTGATTAGTGGATCAAACACAATATTTACTCCCAGAAGGCAGCAGGAACTTTTAAGTTTGGTTTTGGTTTTTTTTTTTAACTTATAATTTCTAAAAGTCAAGCCCTGAAAAATTTACCCCTAAATCTAAGACTCTACATCAGTCTTGTCAGATGACAGATTTCCTCCCTTTATGTAATCAATCAAGTATGGGTTAACCTGGTTGTCTGATGAAGCTCCTCTAGTAGCTTTATTGTTGACATGTTACAAAATGCTGCAAAGATGCCTTTTGGGATAAATCTGGGTTTAATTTATAGTGCAAATATGTGGTGACAGTAAAGTCTTAGTAACCCTTTACTTCTCAAAAGTAGCTGGAGTAATTGTGGGAGTTTGAAACCTACTGGTTTCATTATATAGTTTAATTTCTGAAACATACTAAGGAACTGACAATTTGAACATATATCAGATCCAGCCTGGTACTTTGGGTAGATGTGCCCTTTGTTTAGATGTTTTGTCATCTGGAACAAATATACTTTAAAAATAAAAGAACATTAATAAAAGAAAAGTATATTCTTTTAAAAAATGCAAAAAAGTTCTCTTAAAATCCAAGAAAACCCATAAATTATTTGCAACCTTCTTAAGATCTGTAGCAGATTTAAAGGCTATAATTACTTTCTGATAATACAAGAAATATTGTTCCCACTTTCTATCAGCAGATGGTCACCTGTGTTTTTAAAGACTCTTTCCTGTGTTTGCTGAAGAGAAGGAAATAGCATAATGTCTGTTTTGTGACTTACTGCTCTTTAGATTCTATCGGGTTTCATATGAAAATACATTTCAAAAGAATTCACATCTAATTTATGAACAAGTTTTCATTTCCTTCACATTAGATTTAAATTGTCTTATACTTGCATTTACGCCATAACAATTGAGGTGTAAAACACACTATCAAAGAAACATTTGTTTACTTTATTATCTGCTCACTTTCAACAAAAACTCCTATATTTTCATCTAAGTTTCTGAAGTTTCCAAGTTCCACTACCGATTGCTTATCAAAAGTTTACCTTGCCTTTCAATACTTAACAAATCTGAATCATCAAGATTAACAGAATAGCTGTGAAAAAACCGCTTTGAAAAAAATTCCACAAAGAAGTAAAATCTCTAAAATGAGAATTCTTCTGTGGTGTGTTAACAATCCCAGGATATGTCAAATGCAAAAAAAGTGTATTCAGTTAAAATCAAGCTTTGGGCAACATTCACTTTGGAGCGCATATTAATTTGGAAATTTTACTTGTTTCTACCCTTTCTATTCTTAGCAATTGCTTTCCTCGCTGAACCTGTCTGTATGATGAATAGAAGTTGTCAAAGTACACAGAGACATTCAGGCCCAAAACACAAAAATGTTTATCCCATGTTTTTCTTCTTTGACAGTGTACATGCTTTGTAGAACAGGAAAACTATTTGTTACAATGGAACTTATTCTGGGGATGTCTTTCCTGTTGTTGCCAAACTAACATTTGTTCATCTTCAAAAGCCATCTAACATTTAACACACTTTGGCTGAACTTCATCTATTTCTTTCACTAACAGTTTGAGGTTTTCTGAAAGAAAGAATACATAACACAGGTTCACAAATTAATTCAGTAGCTATGCCATACTTATTATGAAGCCATGAGTTGACAGGGGAATTTCAGGACAAGATTGCTTGACTAGGATTGTTGTACAGCTTTTCATCATGGACATTACAAGAAATTGTTACTTGGAGTGTTATATGCTTTCTGATTGCCTATATGCATTGTTGGGAGGTCGGAGACTTGCCTTCTTGGTCAGAGAGCACAGCACTTGCAGCTGTCCGAAAAAAAGTGCTGTGCATTAGAACATGTTAAAATAGTGGGGGTACTGTTTGTCAGACCAGGTGCAAGAACAGAAAAAAATGCATGCTTTGCCAGAAAGAGGAGGAGGATAGATAGAAGAGAAAAAGCCCAAGGAAAGAACAAAAACATTCCTTCTGCTAAATACTAAACTATAGTCATTGGAAAGAATACAAGAGGTTATTCCAGCTCACTTGTTGACTAAATTGTATGTTCTTCCTACAGAGAGTTCCTAAAAAAGAACTGTTCTTTGTTTTCCTATGTATAGACACAGTATCTGTTGTTTATTACTATAATCATAGCATGCATAGTTTAAAATGTGGGACTGTGAGATAGGCTGTGTTTCTCTTTCTGGTTTGTCAGACACTGAAAACCCTATTCCTTATGTATTACCTTCTTTGTGATTTACTAATGAAATGTCTGTCTTTAAACTAGTTTCTTATACATTGCTTCTACTAGCCTAATCTGTTTCATAAAAATGGGACTATATTCTTTCATGCCTTGCATTAAGCCCATATGTTTTTTGTCCACCATCATTGATTTTTTTACGGATGAACAAGTTCTCCCAAAATTCATGGAAACAGAGTATCTCTAAGTTCTTAGCATCTGTATTGTTGAAACACTTTGTCAAGCTTTGGACAGGTGCAGGCATCTGTGGCTTTATAAAACTCATGGCTGTCACGGGATTAGCTGTTGTGGAGAGGATCTCAAACTCTCTTAGCTCCTGTAGTCTCAATTTACTGCTTCTGCTAGACTACCCACTACCCTCTAGCTCAAGCGTGTGTACAGAAATCCAAAACATGAACGCATCACTAGGAATTGAAGGCAGTTGAAGGCTTACCTATGAAGGAATCATTGTGACTCCTTTGGCAAAGATCACATAAATGATACATAGTGCAGCGTTCATGTTTTTCTTTCCTGGTATTTTGCTTAACAGCCACTATACATCTGTGGCTCTGTGCATCACTGTATACTAATGTTTTGATGCAGAAGCACACTGAAATAATACATGCAGTGTTTGATTATCAATGAAAACTCTATGTATGCTTAAGAATACTCATAATCCTGAAAGCATTTTGTTGCAGGGTTGAAGACTGCATTTTGACTTTATTAATGCCTTGGCAAAAAATTCTTTCTATTGTTCTCTGTCAGCAATCCTCATGTTCGCTGACTCCATTAGTAGGATTATGGTCAGGTTACTATTCAGTACAGCACTGGAATGTGTTGCTTTCTTTTGTACTGAAGTACAAAAGCTCTTGTCAAATTTTTTTTAGATTGTGGGCTAAGCAATTTTGCTTTGCAGTTGTCAAAAAAGTGAATGTGTGGCAGAGCTCTTCTTGACAACTGATTACCTAGATATTTGCCAGTAGCCTCGGCAGTAGGTCTTTATGGTTTTGTGTTCATTTGAATGAAGGAGAATAGAACCATAGATGTGATTATTTTTAGATTGTTTTGGGTTGTTTTGTTGTTTTTTTAAATTCACCTGTCTTTCAACATTGCTCTTTAGAAGATCAGATGACTTTTGCGACTTAAGAACTTTGACAAAATTACATCAAAAGAACAGGTAACTGATGCTGTGCTACTGCAGCTAGGAATAAAGTGTTATAAGTGCTTTATGTAAACCAAGAGAGAGATTTCAGTCAAAATAGTTCAAAACAGGTGAGAGTTCAGTTCATCCTTTCAAGTAGCTCCTCTTAGGTACACTGGAGAAGAAAAATCTTTAAAGAGTATATCTGATCTCTCAGCTTAAATCAATTGGCCCAGCCCACAGACACAGTTTTGTAGCCTGCTCTTTATTAAGAAAGTATATTTTGTGGTTAAAATGGTCTCTTTTTTGGGAATTTCTCATGTTTAGGAACTATCTTTTTGTAGCACACTAAAACTTGTTTTGTTATTTTAATAGACCTATTAACTCTTTTGTAACTAAAAAGGCTAAAAACATTATCACCCAGAAAGTGTCCTGAGCTTCAAGTGCACTTTTATTATTCATTTACAAGGGAGCAAAAGCAAGGTCAAATCAGCTGTGTAGCAGACAAAGATGCATAGATACAAGAGAGTACCGTGGATGAAGGGGAAAAAAAAGAGCCAAGCTCAAAAGGAGACAGGAAGAGAGAGAAAGAAAGCTTGTTATAACTTTCTGTGGGGTCTAGTTTCTGAGCTTCAGACTAGAGAGATTTGAAGACAGTCTGTACCTGAGGAAAGCAACACAGCTTTCAGTCATTTCTAGTACGAATCTCATACCTATGACATCATAGCAACAAATTGATGCTCAGCTCCATTATGCATTATGTTCTTCAAAATAAAAAGGCCTTAACTTTGAACTACAGACGGCAAGATCACAAGCTAAACTGTGCTCATGCGTTAAACATGAGCCATCTTAGTACTTAGTTTGGGACAATTATTACATCTTTTTTAGGCTTACATGTGAGAAATATACTCTCAACTTTATCTCAGCATGAGTGAAGTGTTATTTTCAGCTGTTGCGAGAGAATACTTATTAACTCTTATATTTCCATAGATCTCTCCTTAGGCTAGTCCTGTTATCCAACAGGAGCAATAGCATTTTCCAAATTTTCTGTGACTGTTGAGTCGTGTTTCAACATTGAAACTGGGACTTCATTGAGTGAAGATGCAAATTTGTGTAGTTAAAGAACTACAGTTGTAGCCAGACACCTATCTCAGTCTGATTCTCAGAAATGATGCATTCAGGGATCTAAATCAGGATTTAAGTGCCATTTAAAAAACTCAGCAGTCAGTTTTATAGATGCTTTTATATCATGATTTAACACTCAATGTGTATTGTTTTCTTTACTGTATGAAACATAGTTGAATAGCTTCTAAAATACAGTCATCAGGGAACCCATTCAATACCCTGAATTTAATCTATTCAGTGGCATAATTTGTACCATACTGAAAAAGAGGAAATAAAATGGTGTAAAATTAAAAACCTCCAGTTGTGTTTATCATGTGAAAAAAATAAATTAATAAGAAATTACATTTTCATTTAGAAATAATTTGATTTTTAAGTGTATGTTCAAACACTTGGCAAGCATCTTGCTTTCCAGTAGCTGGCAGACAGTTCAGAATATTTGTTACACAAAGCAGTGTGAAAGCTCTCTCTGAGCAACCTAGTTCAGGTACTGGGTTCACTAAAGCCGAGGAAGCTGGCTCCAGGAAGCAAACCCTGCAGGAAAGGGAGACAAAGCCTTAGACAAAATGCCGTGATAACTTGCAGAGTTCAGACGCCTTCACAGCATTTGTGTGCTATGTAGTTACTGACAGATACACTTAGGGCTAAAAAGAGGCACATGTTACTGACAAAGCAGCAAGACAGAGCATCAATGCTGAAAATTTCTATTTACATGTCTATGCTTTAACAGTAGCAGTTTTGCCATTTGATCAGTCGGCACTCTGAAATGAAAGATAAAATTAATTTTGTCTGCTATTCCTTGATTCTCCAATGAGAAAGCAGCTGTTGCTTTAATTTGCAAGCCTTTTCAGTAACATTTCAATGATCATCTGAATCCTGAAGCGGCCTCAAAAGCCTGCCTACTCTCTGAATTCTTGCCATATTTATAGTCCTTTAAACATTGACTGAGCTCACAGGGTGCTGCTCCAGCAATGCCAGTGATGAAGAGAATGTTGCATAGGCTGGCTCTCCATGGCGTCTCCCCAAAGCCAGCTGAAATGTGTGACAAAACATCTTGTGACCTCTCTGCACTAAACTTCCCACTGTTATGTGACTCTGAAAGAACAACAGTGGCAGATCTTAGGAAAGAGCTATGTAGTCGACGTTTGACTGTTCTGTTATCAGGGAATTCAAACCTTGTTATGTGTTTGGGTCAAGCTGGGTGGAGCTGAGGAATGACAAACACTCCATCATCCAGGTGTTTTGTAAATGGATACCTTCTAGCTTTTTGCAGTTGTTTCTTTTCAGTTTTTGTGCCACCAAATACTGCTTTTACCAACCAAAGGCCTCAGCCTTGCAGGTGCCATTTAAAAAAACGAGTTCTTAGAAGAAGCTCAGAAGAACTTTTTACTTGAGCAGTCTGTGCAGCAAATTACTTGTTTTTAAAAATCATATTATCAGAGTTGCTTAGGATGAGAGGTGGAAAACTCGCTCTGGGTAATCAGCTAGCAGGGGGTCTTCTCCACCCTGCCCTCCTGTGACCTGGAAGGACACCAGTCCTCCTGGCAGTACGTGCTCATTTTGGACCTGCACTTTTGGCAAGGAGAAGCAGGAGCAGCACAGTTCCATGGATGGGGACAAGCCAGGAGCCAAAGGTGACCCCAGCACAGGCTGGTGATCCTTCCCAGTGGTCGCAGGCCCATACAGGATAGTTGGTAACAGGGTCTCCCAGCAGCCACAGCCAGCAGTGTCCTGAGGTCTGTGCAGCAGTCCCTGCCAGCACTGAAACTCTTCACAGGTAACCCTGCCTATTAGTGCATCTAGAGCCCTGACGAGCTCATTTGTTGTTAAGGTGAATTATATGTGTCATAATATAGAAAGTGTGAAGTATGATCTACATTTTAAAATCCTGTTGCTACTGCTGTTTGTACGTTCATGTCACGGAATCACAGAATTAACTAGGTTGGAAAACACCTTTGGGATCATGGAGTCCAACCTATGAATGTCACCTTGTCAACTAGACCATGGCACTGAGCGTCACATCCAGTCTTCTTTCAGAAACCTCCAGGGATGGTCGCTCCACCACCTCCCTGGGAAGCCCATTCCAATGCCCAATCCATCTCTCTGTGAAGATTTTTTTCCTAATGTCCAGACTACTACTATATGGGACTACTGACACACTTTTGCAGTTACCTATAGTAGCTTAATTTGATTTAAAGTGGAAATTCCAGTAATCTCACTTTTGTAGCACCAGGTGGAACAGGAAAGGAAATATGATAGACCACATAACAGGTACAGTCTGTTGCAGTCTATCAGCTATTCTTTAATATTTATTTGTTCCCTATACCATTTCATGATATCAAATGAGCTCTTCACCTTAAGTATAAAAGGTGTTTATTCACCTTGTTTTCATACAAATGGCAGCAAGAAGTAGCTAATAAAGCTAGGCACAAATAAGACATTTTCAGTGAAATATTGTATGTGCAATTACTTGTTCTCTATTTGATTCTGCTTTGATAGATATTCTGTCCCATATTTAAACCCTGTATTAAACCAATCTGTAGCTTTTCCTTAGCCTTCCCTGATTTCCTCAGTTCTTTGTTTTTTTCTCTTGACTTTTCTTAGTATTTGAAAATTCAGTAGGCACTCAGAGGGAAGAAACAACATCTCTGGCTTTTCAACTTATTGTTTGTGCAGGGTATATCATATAATGATCTATAGCTTAATTAAGTCAGAGCCAATTACTATGGCTGTCTAGTATGACTTGCATATAATTTTATTTATACCACTTGATTATAATAATTGACTATATCATAATGTCTGTGTTATCTTCATGGCCAGCCAGCAAGAGCATTTCCTCACTTACATTGTGGGAAAAGGATATGCTTCCTGTCTGTCAGTGACAACGGCTGGGCTACTGAGTTCTGAAAACTTGTGTGATTTAGATTCAGTGAAATTCCCTGTGCAGTGGGTAGCTTCATAATTTCAAATTACTTGTCTTGTAATGCAAAAAAAAGCCATTTCCAGACTTAGAGAATCACTAAGTGGAGTTCTTTAAAGGATAAAACGTCATGAGATCTATGAGAAGTATAAAGGATGCAGAATTATTTTCTCAGTATACACCTAAAGCTGTTGTTACTTTGCACTCAAAAAACAAAGCCCCGAAGAGAGTACAATAGCAGTAAAAGTTAGAACATTACTTGTAGTTAATTAGTAGAAAATTCAAGTCAGTTTGTGAAAATATGAGACGGTCAATTTCTGATGTAAACTTGTTTATGGAGCCATCCTTGGGACAGGCAAGCACTGGAACAGATTGTCCACAGGCGCTCCAGAGTCTCCATTCTTGGAGGTTTTTGAGACCTAACTGAACAAAGATCTGAGCAGCCTAATCTGATCTCATAGCTGATCCTGCTTTGAGCAGGAGGGAGGATGAGAAACCTGCTCATGTCCTTTCCAACTTGAATGTCTTGTGATTTTTGTGACTCAGACAATTTTCTTTGCATCAGGAACAAGCCCACCACAACATATTTCACACCAAATGTAACTCTGAATTTCTTGTGGATATATGCTCCACAGTATTTTTATTTTGGAGTAAAATATCAAATAGAATTGACAACTGCCTAATGCAAAAAAATCAGACCACAGCTTTTACTGAAGGGTAATGTCAAAGCTCCGCATTCCATATGGATGTCACCAAAAGGAATTGTGATTTCATCAACACAGCTGCTAGCTTTGTAATGACATATGGGAGTAACTTTTTTTTGATGACTGTTCTTACAGCAATGTTTCCTCCGCCTTCTGCATTTTTCCTGACATCATGACTTTAAATATGAGCCCAATTTAAAAAGCAGTAGTAATTGCTGACAAACTTCTTGTATTTGTGTTAGCAATCTAATTTATCTCTAGAATTAACATTGTGTCAAATCTACTATTTCCTGAGGAACCAGATATAACTTTAATTTATTCTGTAGTTGTGAGACAGAGATTTTATTCTAGGATCCATTTTGTCTTGTACAGTTCAATGTGGACTTAGACTCTTATACACACCCAGATGAGTGAAAGTCTTTGTGGACTTAACTTCTGCAGGATAGATTAGGGAAGAAAAGCAATTATAAGTTAATAATATCAAGGACCTAGCAAGGATAACAAGGATCTTTTGTATTGATCTTATCTCAAATATAGTATCATTAGATCAAATCAATAAATATGATGACAAATGCATAATAACAGCATAATAACTTTCCATATGCTATGCTATATTTAATGTCGTCTTAGGCTATGTAGGAGTTCCTGAACTAAGAAAAATCTGTACAGAGACAATTTGTTACAAACAGAAAAGGCCTCTCCACAGACGTGGATCTGTGATCTTTGATTTATGAGGAACAAATCAAATATTGCAAGTTGGGGGGGAAGGCGGGTTTAAATGGGAAAATATAGTTTGATATTTTATTTTGTTGACAGGCTTAATGTCAAACCACTTGAATTATCATCTTTCAATAGGTGTTTTGTACTGCAAGAAGATCAAAAAGAGAGATGTTACCTTGACATTTAAAGCAGCATATTTTTTTCATTAAGGGTTTTTTGGTGTATGTTAACAACCCCTGTTAGTGGACATAAGACTTTTACTTTTTTCTTGAGAAGCAGCAGATGTGAAAAGCAGGCTTGGTTTACAGCTAATAAGAGCAAGAGTCTGTCTTAATTCACACACAATCACTTTGCAGGTTCAGTTACCAGGTAAGGCTCTGGGACAAATATTGCATACTTTTCCTGATATCCTTCTCTTATGACAGTAGTCTAGGTGAATTTAATGAAAGCAGTAAATAATGAAACATGAAGTATTTAATGGAGCAATTGATAATATACATAATTATTAACATTGGTTTAGGTAAGAGTTTCCTATTCTATTCTAGTAAGTAAAATTCGGTGACTGTAAATACTAACATTACCTTTAAATTAGTAGCAGAAAAACAGCTTCCAATGGAAAAGCTAAATTATGTAAGACTGATACACACTGTTAGAATACAAAAGTTTTGTTAAACAATTGCACTTACAGTTTTATGGTATACATTTTATTTATATAGAGTTTTTGCTTTGATAAAAGAATGGTGTGCATGGACATATTTGTATTATGCTGAGATCTACTATAAATCTTGATAAGTTGTGAAAGCTGCATCCATTAAGTTATCTTCCATAACTGAAGGTGAACAAGCGAATATCTAATCACTGCTCTAACAGGACATCATATACGTAGCATTTTCTTTAATTTTTATTTTCTGTATTCTGTATAGTAGTCATTAAATAAACCCATCTCAAATGCCTTGTTGGCTATTTCATGGTCAGAGAGCAAAACCACCTAATGTTATCAGTCAGAGTGAAAATAGTGAGAGAATGCTTTTCAAAACCCACAGATGAGAAGGCCTCTTGAACATAGGAATGCTGAAATATGCAATCTACAGCACAGATAGGAAGATGTAAACTGACATAATAAATGAATAAAATATATGCTGTATCGATTAACATAAGTTTAAAAATTTCAAATTTAGCTATGAAAGTTCTAACTTTTGAGAGGGTATGGGGGAAAGTAGTGCTGTATTAAATATAAACCTTTTACTTGAAAAATAGCTTTATATATTGTAAACTCATGCAAAACCCTTAGGTCATTATGCAATATCACAATAGATGTCAAACAAGTTTCAATTCAACCAGAATGCACATTAAAAGAGTGGAAATCTTTCTTCAGAAAAGGAATCAAATGTCAATAAAAATTCAGCCTCTATCAGGGATGAGGTTAATTTCATTCCTTCCCTGGGACATTCCTTCTTAACTCCTGGCAGCCCTAACACTTGCAGCTCTTGCATCAGTCATTAAGACAGTAAAATGTCTGACTTTTTTCCTTGGTCCCCACACTCCTTTACGGTGCAGAGAGGAAGAGCAGTTTATCCATGTAAAATGGCTCTTTTCTAATATTTTTTTTCTAGCTGGGTCATAAGAAGTCTTCAGAAGGGTTCAGTACCACAAAACACTAACAAATGCATTTCAAACAGTCCAGCAAATGTTGCATAACACCCAAAATTTTTAGCACTATTTTATCTGAGCAGTAGCCTTCACTGACTGGTTTAACAGCTACGTACTTTGCCCTTGCAATCTGCAGTCACTGCAGTCACTACCTCCTACAGCACATTTATTTAAATTGGCTGTTCTGTATGACACTGCCCTAAGTTCCCTTCACCAATGTCAAGAGAGACTTGTAAGCTCACCTTTCTCTGCAGTAGTTTCTTCATCAGTTTCTTTGTGCAAGAATCTTTATCCCCAGTTGACACCTGTGAGAGCATTGTGTGATAAGGAGTCAAAGGCGGCCTCTGGGGAGCTGGAATTGAGGTTGAAGGTCTCACATTAAAAAAGTCATTTACTTCTGGTTTAGTTTTGCTCTTAGGCATTATTCACAGCTTTGCTCTGTCTTCTAACAACAGGAGCAGTGGCCCCACTAAAAGAAAAGAAATCTGAAGCTATTGAATGTGCTTAGAGTTAGTAAATATTAACTTGGGCTTTCAGGAGTCAATCCACAGTATGTCTTTAAAGCAAGAGAGCCCTCATTTATCATTGCCATCGCCTTATTGTTGCTGTACTTTTTTTTTTTTCTTACCAGACAAGGTATTTCTAATAACACTTTTACACAGCATATGGTTTTGTATGTTGCTGGAGTAAAATTCTTCTTCCTCAGTTGATTATTGTTGTGCCAAGTTGCTTTTTTATTGGAATTAATAAAATTACAACTAATGTTTACAAGAAAATACAGAAGAATATTTGTTTGAATACTTTGTAGTTTTGGGACAGACAAGTGAAGCTTCAGTATGTATTTTAACATATCTGGTGCATATCCAGAATAGGTTTGCAAAAATCACATACTCAAGCTTTGATTGATCTCACAGGAATGTCTTATTGTATTCTTTTAATTATGGAAATACCAGTGTATTGGCTTTATCATCTCCACATTAGAGGATTTTTTCACCATGTATTTCCTTGTATTATTTTCAGCTTTTTTACTTCTCAAGTAACATAAAACTGAATTTATATAAGTAAGGCTTATGTGGCAAATAAGTAGGACAGGGTATAGTCATCACTGACAGAAGTGTTTTGATAAGAAGGGTAAATGCAGTCTAAAAAAGAAGCACACAATAGTTACTGATTTCAAAGGGATTTTTTTCTCTCATTGTAAATTAAATTTGACCCAAATAATTTAAGCTGTAAAGATAGCAAAGCGTTAAAGTGAACATAACTTACACACTGAGAAATTTTTGTTATTCTTTTCAATTTTCAATTAAACAAAGGGCTGTTAAATATTTTTAAAGGGTAAATTTGGCACTTCAGTAACACTGACAGAATAAAACAGTCTTCTCAATTTCAGTAGGAATTTCTATTCTAATATAATCTCAACATATTGTTATCAGTTTCTTTCTTAACGTGTGCGTAAATGTGTGCAGCTCTGAATGACAGAATAGCTCAGCCACCTATAGATTATTGTGTGCTAGTCATGATCTCTACAGTCATTACCAGTAACACAGCTACAGGCCTGAAAGTTCCACTGGCTGCTGGCTAATATTCGGGAAATGTCTGCACTGTAGCAGCACACTGAGTTGTCTTCATTAAGGCCAGGCCCACTGGAAGCACAAAACAGTCCAGAGACAAGCAGATGAGTATAGCTGAATCTGGGAGTCTCTCAGTTGGGTTCCACTGCCCTGTGTGGACATAACCAAGTGATCTTATTTGCCACGGTAGATATTGCTAATAAATTCTCCTAAAATGCCCCCCTTACACCGCTGCATATGTGACCAATTTTATAGGCAACCATACTTCACTAAGGACAGTTACAGTATTTGCTATGCTAACTTAAGTGTTCGTGTGCTTGCAGAGTCAGTGTTTAAATGCCTATGGAATTTAAGAAAAAGGAAAAGATCTTCTTATCAAATTAGTTCTTCCATATTGAAAACTTCAGCTTTAATATATCTTAGTTTGTGCCTCTGCATTTGACTTTCTCAGGTGAAATTTTGCTGTAAAAAATAGAGCATCTTTTTCTGAGATAAGGGGAAGGGAAGNAAAAAAAGAAAAGAAAAGTATTTTTCATATTTTCTTAAGGATTCTTTTTTTCCTATTTCACAAAGTGGTCAGCTTGTCTATTCAGAGCGTTGCCCAAAGCAATGCAGGCATCTTTCTGTTTTGCTTGTCAGGAAAGGATATTTTAAAGAAAGAAATAAAAAGTCAATTTAATAGTAAAGAGAGATCTTCACAAGTATCTTTCCCTTTTACTCCTTTAGTAAAGCAAAGAACTCTCCAATTACAGCTTCTACTATTATTTTCAGAAGTTTCAATATTATGTGATAACCTGGTATTACAGTGTCTTCTGTCAGAGCACAAGAAAAAGCTTTGAAAAACATTAGCCACAGTTAGAATTCCTTGTCATTTTCACTGGCAGTTTTAATATCCCTATAAAGCACTACAATTTTTTTTCTTCTAAATGGCTCATAGTATGAAATTTTTATTCTGCTTTTTCCTCCAGTTATCCTGTAGGGTGATGTGTTTTTAGTGAACACAGGCAGAGAATCTGTGCTGTACACAGGAGTGATCAGGTCAGCTCCAAAAGGATTTTATGGGCTTGTTTTGTCCATTTTATAAATAGGCTTGTGCTTACCCAGTAGTTAATGTCTAGCATAAATATGGGCTGTTTCCAAGAAGAGAAGTCCTTTACTACCACCTGCCCTCTGTCCCAGACACCAGCTATTCATTCCAGCCACATTCTCAGCACTGGCTCACGGGGTCATGCAGGGAGTCAGATCAAAGCAATGGCGGGGATTATAACTAACACTTCTCTTGGATTAGGTTTCATGTACTGATAGGAATATGAGGATTTGTTCCTTGTGTGTATTCTTTTCTTCCTGTTGTATTTCTATGCAGATTCTTCAACATAAAGTCTCCAAGTTCTCTTGCTCAATACAGGAAGAAATTGCTATTAGTGAACACAGGCAAAGAATCTGTGCTGTACAAAGGAGTGAAGCTGTTTTACTTTGCTGTATTCACAAGAGGTGCATTTGCAGTCACTTTCTATACTAGATTAGGGACTTCCTATGCAGAGGGAAGTAGTCCTTTGCTTCCACAGGGAAAAAATCAAATTCTATGGTTTGGAATGAAGTTGTTTGGAAAGATAAGCAATCCTAGTAAGATTCTACTATATAAGCAGTTATAAAGCCAATGGCTAATGAAATGAGTTTTTAAAGAGTGTTTTCCAAATGTTTGTATACAAGCTGAAGTTGAAGACTTAGGGTCTGTTCAGTTGTATAAAACCCATGCTCCCTGGATTGGGATCATATTCTCTTTTCTTTTCTTTTCTTTTCTTTTCTTTTCTTTTCTTTTCTTTTCTTTTCTTTTCTTTTCTTTTCTTTTCTTTTCTTTTCTTTTCTTTTCTTTTCTTTTCTTTTCTTTTCTTATAATTGCTTAACTAGGATCTCTGGCTTCTGACTTCTAAAAAGGAAATGTTATTGCTTTGGAGAACAATTCAGTACACTTAAAGTGCTTCTTTCAAAGATATGCTAAAATTTTGATGAGATTAGTTACTTTTGTTGAGAATTTTTGTACTAATTATCAAACAAATTATCTGATTCAGTTGCAGTAGTTATTACTAAAGAAGAACAAAAAAAATATTTTTTGACTCAATAGATAAATGGAAAAATTTGAAGAAAGCATATTTGAGAATGAATTAGATACTGGTTTAATCAGGTCAACATGTTTCATTTCAGTGTACAATAGTATGAACAAATCCAAAGTGATGGAAGTTATGGACTTTTCCTATGCATACTTGCCAGACAGGATGCACAAGGAATTCATATTATTACCTGTTTCTAACAGTTCCTGTTCATTATAGCACAGAAACTCTGCCTCAGTTCTCTCCATTATTCTGAGCCAGCACGTTACAAGGAAAAGTAAGATGATCTGGGCTTAAAGGTTACTCTGAAGAGGGTATTTCTCTCATACTGTTCTGCAATCTCTTCATTGATGTGTTACTATCAAAACCAGACAAATTAAATACTAGATTCAGAGCTTCTGCTCAAAAACTGTAATGAACAGGTGACCAGAGTTCACAAACAGTTCAGTGACAGCTCATCAAGAACAGAAAGTGGTGTTCAGTGTTCCAGGGAAGGGTACCCTCACTACTGAGCATGTTTGAAGAAAGGGGATGTCCCTTTCACTGTCCAGTTATGCTGCACAAAAATGTTTCACCAGAATCTGTTCAGCAAATTCATTATAAATGTATAACTTGTTTCTGGATGACCAAAACTGAGGTTTTAAGTCCAATATTTTATCAGAACCAGAAAGCAGTCTGCCTTAGTCACTGCTCCGCTAATGAAGTTATTACAATGCTGGTAAATGAAAGTTCTGGTTAAACAACTCTAATTGCTGGGTTTTAAATAGGATTTTTCTATTATTCAGTAACTGCAGTTTTCCTAAGTTCAATATCTATCAGCTATTTTGAAAACCTTTTTATAGTTTCCTTTATCTGCTATAATTTCCCTTCCTATGTTTGATCTGTGCTTCTCATAGTTTCTTGGCATTGTCTTGTATGGATGAAGCTACACCCTTTCTGTGTGTACCACTAATTATTTTATCTTGCTCATTTTAGAAACACCTCAAACTAAAATTAACATTTTTTTTGCTGGACACAAGGCCGTGCCTCAGTGGGATTCCTCAGGGCATGAAACACAAGTAGATTGCCCAATTTGATTTCTGTTTGTAGCTAAATACCATATTCTATGTAGCCTTGTCAAACACGCACATACTCAGATACAGGGCTGGTTCTCTGGATACATGACTCTCCACTTCTGCCTGCATGGTTTGTTGAGGATTAATTCTGACAAGTACGATAGATCCAAGCCAATAATCTTTTTTTACATTGGTGATCCTTAGTCATAAAAATAGCCTCTTGCAAGCAGCTAAATAAGATTGAAAAGAAACGTCACTTATTCAATGCTGGGTGGCAGATAAAGTGAAATTCAGGATGTGAGATACTTATCTTCAATTACAGATTATAGGGCATGTCAGGCCAAGTTACCCCAACCAGCACAGAGTGCAAATTTTGTTTTGCTGTGCTGCCAGCAATCACTGTACCATGGCGGTAGTAAAAAGGTGACATTTCAGAGAAAGAACAGTTGGTGTGTCTGCTGTTATGTGCCCGCACACATCTTGGGAGAGGCAGCAATAATTGTAGTTAGGGCTTATTCAGATGCTGGCCGATGGAAACAGCTATGGAAATGCATTCAAGTAATGCATCTCCTGGTATTCCACTCACACACAGTCCCAGAGTGGTATTATTAATTTTTTCAGCTCTGGTAGCACCCTTCAGACTCAATAACAGAAGGAAAGTTGTAGCAGTTTTATGTGTTTTCATTTCTATCCAGCTGCCTTTCTGCAATTTGTGACCGTGGGGGATACTCTAAAACTCAGCAATGACAAAACAGGCCAGGGTGATGGTGGACAATAAATAAATTTTCAATGTACTGTAGAGGACAAAAATAACTGATTCAACTTGGGTAGACAAAGCCTTTAAAGACCTAAGAAAGCCGTAGTCCCTCAAGAATGCATCTGCTGTCACTATTTTTGAATATTTCTTGACTTCAGATTAACACAATAAAACACAAACTTTTTTGAATGCAGTCTACCTAAAGCAAGCAATAAAAGATCTTGGAAGCTGTATGAACCGATACATGAAGAAGGATCATATGAATACTTTTGAAAAGGCAAGGCTTCAACTTGGAAGTATTTGAATTTCATTCACATCAAGGAGAGATTGATACCACGGTGCTATAATGATAAGTGAAAGGACGAAATTTTAAAAAATATATATGAGACTGGAATTAGGGAAATACTCCCTGCTGTTCTTATATTTCAGTTTTCAGAAAATTCTCTTGAAGGAAAAATTACCTAGGATTTCCAAAACTAGGAGATAAACTTCGGAAAACTTAGCAGAGAACAAGTTACTGAGATCTGAATAAGTGAATAGCCCCTTCTCTATCCTTGCTTCTATTAAAATATTTCTATATAAAGGTTTTCATTTAGACACTAAAAGGGGAAGTTTCAACTTTAACAAGCCAATATGATCTCTATAAAACCTATTATTATAAACTAAATTGTTTAAGAGAGGATATAGCACTAAGTATGTTTTAAAGGAAAGTTTAAATATTAAGCCTGAGGGCTGTTTATGTTACCAGAAAGTCATCAAGAAAGGAGCATATTTGAAGCCTATGCCTCTGAAAGAAGCAGAACGTTTTTTAGCAGTGCTTAAAATATGATGTCAAGTCAAAACTCAAGAACCTTAAGCACCGTTATACAGCATCCCAGCACGTGATACCATGTTCCAAACATTTGGTCACAGCCATCCCCATCAAAAATCGGCTCCAGAGAGTAATACCTTCAATGTCGGGGATGAGGTGGTAGTTTTATTGTCATTATAACTTTTTTTTTGTTCACTAAGAACAAGAAAATTTAAAAAATACAATAAGTTATAAAATTAAAACTTTGTGCAGGAGCAAACCCAAGACATCTCAGTGTAATATCAAATGAGAGAATACTTTATATTATTGTCAGTTACTGTATTTATTCCTCAAAGTGACACTATTATTTTAATAAATAAATGAAACACAAGATTATGTTTGGCTTTCATGTTTAATTAAATTTCATGTTGGCTCCAAGAGATCTGCAGGATGAAAAAAATGTCCTAGATGTTTCAGAGAACAACTGTAGAAGGTAATGTTTACATATCTTTTATGTTAGATTTGGAGAAAAATTCTCTGATGATTGATGATATAAAGATAATTTCTGTTAACATTGTAAGCTACTAGCAGCAGCTTGTTTTCATACTACCAAGGAATTTATCTGAGCTCCATGCAGCTTATAACAAAACCATAATTTTCATTTTGATCTTCAGAGAAGTGAGCTCTGTTAAGTACTAAAGACTGTCATTGCTGTAATGTTTGAGACTGTAGAGATATGCAAAGGTTTCCTCCTCCCACGGGCTTTGGCTATATTTGTCAACTCAATGAAGACTGTAGGGTGAAACCTGAGGAGTGCTGATCCCATGTATCTCCTGCTGACATCAGTAGGAGCTTAGCACCTATCAGCATCAAAGGGTTTTGTGACTGCAGCTGACTCTCAATAATGCAAAACAATTAAAAATAATAGCAAATGGAACAAAACCCAAATGATGCCACAGATACTGGGAAAAGTTTTAAAGATACCCTAAAAATTCAGGATCATCTTAGTTTTACAATTTAGCATCTCAGTTGTGACCAGACTGTGTCAGGAAAATATGATACATTATTAAATTCAGAATTAAAGGCCAAGTGGATTGTATAATGGTGAGAGTTTGAGAAGACTGGCTGTAATCTACAAAAAATTAGCACGAAGTCAATCTAAAGTAACACTGTGATAGACATCAGCATTGTCTCTTGTGTCTCTACTTTTACATTTAAATGACATGTGCACCCATGATGAATATTTAGTCTTTTGCTTTCTGTCCACCACCCAATTTATTTGGTCTTTGACCCAGGAATGATTTTTTTACCTGTGTCTGTAGAGATTTACACAATGGAGATTCTGAACCATAATGGAAGCTCCAGTAAAACACATAAAGAATAAGAAATAGCATTATTTATATTATCAAGATCATAGTGTCCACATACACTTTTCTAAGAATTCTAAGCGTAAGTGTCAAATTTTGGTTCTTTCTGCCGTACTACCTCTCAGCCTTAGCAAGATGTTTGTTGCTGTGGTCTGGTGTGTTTATTAGCTTAATCTGAGTGGTCTGGATTTACTTTGGGAGAAGCTGATTGAATGTCACCCACCTATTTCGGAGTTGGCAGCAATGCTTGGCATATTTACACTTGCTTGTGCCTGGAATCAGTGTAGTTAGGACTTGTTCTACTCCTATAATATGTTTTGATACCTTTTCATATAGACCTATGCAGAAATACTAAATTTATTTGTCCTCAGGAGAGTCAGGAGTCCAGAAGCCCTGAAGATAAGAAATCACAGCAGAGACACTTTCTAGTCTCTGCTAAAAAACATAGCTAAGCCTGGTTATAACTGGAATCGCAGTTGCAATCCCACATTAAAACTGAAGTATGAAAATGAATCGCAGGAAGTCCAAGAACAAAGATCAAACCTCTAAATTATGATGGAATAAGTCAGATTTTGCCACAGGGCATAAGCATCAACCTGCAGTTTCCTTTGAAAGCTACTGCAGATGCCAGGGCTAACAATAACTCGGTAACTGAAAAGGCTTTTCAACTGTGCAGTATCCAAAGTATAAAATCAGCTGAGATCTCTCTGAAGTGGATTGTTGTCTCATCTTTACTGCCAGCTAGCCTTTCAGCCTTTCAAATGTTCAGAATGCATTGCTATGGAGAAAATCACTGAAGCATGAGCTGCCATATGAGCTTTTACAGTTCTGTTCCATTACTTCCCAGTCCTGGCCACTGTTTTTCCTTTTCAGAAAGGCAATCTATCATCTCTATATCAATATCTTATAATAATCAGCCTTCCATGCCCTCTTCTTCCTTATTTCCCTCTTTCCTCCCACTTTGTTTTCTGTCTGCTGAGACATCTTCAAACACAGGACTATGTGTTCGTGAAACAACTGTGCCAAAAGTTGCGGAGTTACTGGCTTACAGACGTGCAGCTTCACAGTGAAGTATCGAGTGTTACTGCAGTGTCCATGGACATCCATGACTGCCAACTTAATAGCTGGCATCATAGGCTATCATAGGATAGACTAGGACAAAGGATATCATAGGATAGACTACTGTATCATCAATGTACCTTACAAACATAAAAAGTTGATTTGGGATATAATTAATCAGGCTGTTTGGATTTTGGGGGGTTGTGGTGGTTTTTTGTTTGTTGGTTCTTTTGTCTAATCATACGGTGGAATTGCAATGACATCCAGCTAATTTTCATAACGCATCTTACACTTCCCTCCCAGAGGGACCAGTGATACAGCAGGACTTGAGCTATAGTCCAATTTACAGTAAACATACAGTTCTGAGAAAGTTTCTCTATGCCTGCAAGAAATTATTCATAATGAAATAAAATGAACTATTCATTTGCAAGCAGCTACTCTGTACCATCAGCTGTCTAGCGCTGCATGGCTGAGTAAAGCCTGCTCATGTAGATAAGTCATTGATAGCATCACTTTTCTGGGCAGAGTCAGACTTGTTCGTGTAGGTATCTGTGATATTATTAGCCTGTGTGAAAATTATTCCTTTTTAAACCCAAAAGTGAGGCCAAGAATTTAGGTAACTGGAATTACTTTTTTTTTTTTTAGGTCTTCCTCTTAATTTTTAGTGTATAAGCCATTTCTTCATAGGTTCAGCACAGTGATGTAATACACTGAAACTGTTATTGTGCCACTTGTATCTGCTTTCATGTTTGTAGCCTGGAGATATGCCAAAGATGTATGGCTCTTTACTGTATATATCACTGCAAACATAGATTTAGCTCTGTAAAAATTAGTAAGAACGACTAATCGCTCATTTTCCGGTCCATTAATCAAATACATTTTCTTTGTTGAAAGCCTCTTCTCACAATCACTACCTGTTTTAATAAGATCTATAGTGACAATCCTGAAATTTCCCCAGTCTAAGAGAATTTGCCATTTTAGGGAAACATTTCAGGTCAGTGGGATTCCAGCAAGGGTCAGAGTCTTTCTATGAGGGTAAGTAGAACTCATCCCAAAGTAATACTGGTGTAAATATTTAACGTCTGTGACGCCCTCACTTTCAAGATGGACAGTGAGATTATTTGCCAAAGGACTTACTCATCAAATCTGGAGGGTGAAGAGGTGATTTAAAATTAATATATGCAATATACGTGCAATTTGTTGCATTGTTTGTTGCACTGCTTGTGAAATAGCATTTTTCCTCATGTCTTCAATCTTTATATTCTGTCTAAATTTCATTACCTCTGAAATGGATACACAAGAAAGGATAATGCTGAACCAGAAGAACTGGATCATTTAAACTTAAATCCAAGACTTATAGTCATCAGTGAAAAATAAGCACAACAATCAGCTGAATTGTGTAAATGTGTTGTTCTAATAACAATTTTTATCTAAATTGGACCAAAAGTGGAAGGCAACTTGGAGGAATTGCAGGAATGCAGTTCGGTTAGTCAGATCAGAAAGATCCTAAGCGCATCGGGAATTGGCTCCAATGGTATTTGCCATAGTTCCACAGCAGTTGCACAGATTAGACCTGGATAATTTTTGAATGTTTCCTTCACACAAAAGAGCAATTTCAAAGTCCTTAACCAAAATTTGTGAGTTCATTGTTCGTATAAAGTAGCTGGGCATACACAAGAGAATTTAATATTCCAGACTGTTCTGTTCTACAGATGACATGAGCCAAGGTCTCCTTTCCCTGATCTTGATGGGCTGCTCAGGTAAATGATAAAGATCTAATGAATTAGAGTAAAGACTAATAGCTAACAGATGTACAGATGCTATCCACTCTATTAATTAATGCTGCTGTACATTATGTGGAACTAATGCAAATTACTGTCTGCAGAATGTTTACAGATCGGAATTGTGCTTAGCAGCTTGGTGAGAACCTCAGTGGAAGCTTTCCAATATATTAGGAAAATGCTGTCAAGGAACTAGTAAGGTACAATCACTGTGACATTTCTTCATGACCTTTAGGTTCTAGACAGTTCTCATTGTTTAAGACGTTTTTGTTCAGTTTGAGTTGGTTAAGGCTGCATTTTATCATTATTTTTAAACAGGTATGACAATACTTATTTTTCTCTATGGTTAAAAATCATAACCCCAGAAAATTAGTATTGCTGATAAAATGGTCTTCAGTCTCAAAAGACTTATTTAATTGAGTATATCTATAATTAGAGATATAAACTGTGACCTTTTAAAAACTCATACTCTGGTGCCAATATGTCCTTCAGAGTATGTCAAGTTTTACAGACAGCTAAAATTCCTTTTTTCATTCACTTCTCAAAAGAGATGTTTTATCCAAATATTACAATGACTTGTTTATTTTGATATTCAAATTATTTTAGTCTCAAACTAACATTTAAAGGACACTCAGTGATGAATTGCAAATTGCAACCAAAATGAGTCTTGTTTAGTTGATAGTTTAGTCATCAACCAGTTGTCTCTTTTACATAATTGCTATGCATGCTGGAATAGAAATCTTCTCAATTTATTTCTTTTCATAATACAAAAATACATTTAAACAAATTAGTCGTTGAGTTTGGCCAGTGTTTAACAATTCCCTGTATTCAGCTCAAGCACTTGAGCTGATTCTTAAGGCGAAGAAAAGAGAGATATTAGTTGTTAAAAGAGGAAGAGTGAGAAAGGAAGTGTGCTTCACCTGAAGCTCAGAAGTTAGGTGTGATATGTACAAGACAGTGAGAAATGATAGAATCAGTAGCAGAAATTACTACAAATTTGGTGTAAACTTGTGTTTATACCACACACGTGGTATCATATGTGATACCATGATATTTAGATGCTGTGTTTAAGCAGTGCCATTTTTAATGCCTTTGGTAAAAAATATTTTCACATCCAATAACCAAAGCCAAGCTTACTTGCTTTTTAAGGGAGTCAAAGTCTTCTTTAACATGCTCCTAAGTGTAAAAATAATTTTTTTCATTCTCACCGTAAAGATAGATATGTCTGCTCAGTAGTATTCATGAGCAAGTTGTAAGCAGTAAAAAAAATAAGCATTTTTATTTTGCAGTAAGATCTTTACTCCATATTGTGTGTCACTTATGGAATTAATTTTGATCATTAAAACTACCTCCCAGTCATTTGTATTAAATACAGTATTTTAATATTTATTATTTTGGTTCTTGAAACAGCTAGTTTATTGGAGACTTCCACTCTGAATTTAGGGTTTCACAGTATTATTGGGCTACTATGAACTGAAGCAAAAGCAAATAAAATCTAATCTGCTACAATATCAAACCTGCTGCAGTGTTTATGACTCCACTTGATCTCTGGTAAGCAGTGTGTTAAATTTTTATTTAACATATCCAGGAGCTCCCAAAGCCTTTGCCAGGATTGTAGAAGGGAGCAACCAATTGAGGTCTGGGCTGCCTGCAATCATGTAATTAGCTTAACTGAATACCAGAAGTTCTGAGATGAGGTTATTTATGAACTAATCAACAGCCTCCGCTGGTTTACCGTAGGAAAGAGGAAAAGATAACCTAACAGGAGAAAAAGTTACCCTTAAAATGGAGCTATTAGAGCAATGAAATTACTTGGTTTGCATATTTCCAGTCTTCTTGAATTTATGGTTCCCTTGCTGGGAGAAATTTAACCACTGTCTGCTGAGGAAATGTTTGGGGTTTTTTTAAAATTCTTTTGTGTCAGCATCGAAGCTTCCCTCATAGTACATTGCTTAACATCTCTACATTCTGGTTTTAAACATGGTAAACAGCCTTTCACACCTAATCGGACAATTGTCCTGATCAAATTCTTTTCCCTACTCACATATCTGTCAGTATGTTTAATATAAGAGATTTCAAAATGTTTGTAATCAGGGTCAGTTCAGGATCCTAAACAAGTTTTAACTTTGCTCTTCCACAGCTTCTTGTGTTCTGGTTTGTTGTCCATATAATAAGGGTAGTGACACATTATTTCCTGTCAGGGCAGTTCTGAAAATAAGCGTTACAATATCTATGAGCATTCAAAAGAAAAGGATCTTTGTATTAGGTGGGTAACTCTTTAATATTTATTAGCATTTATAATAATTTATAATAACAATTCTTTGGCTTTAGAGTCTTGGGTGAAAACATTATTACTAATAGGTCTCATTTGCAGTTTTCAAAAAAAGAAACAACAAAGCTCTTGTTTTCATATAGCTATTTTCAGTAACTTGGATATGGTATACATCCTTGCATACGTAACACCTGTTGTCTTCCAATTTCTTTGATTGTGTAAAGGTCATCATCAGCATAAATTGAACCATAAGTAATAAGATTTAAAGCTGAGTAAGTAGAATCAGTTGACAGTTAAAGAGCTTAAAATAGCCTACTATAGCTTCTAATAGCTATGTTGCAAGCAATACACAGGATTTCCTCTGTGCTGCTCCTCAGCTGAACCCAAGCTGAACCCCTTTTTTGATGCAATCATTTGATCAAAAATGAGCAGCTAAAATGAAAGTAATTTGTCAAAAGAGGACATGATTGCTGTGTGAGAAGCTTTGGTTAACTAATCTGAAATATTTCAGTCAGACTCCTTCTCAAAACTCCTAGAGTTATCAAATGATACAAATAACTTTTCCGGACATTTGTCTTAGTGTCCATTTACTAAGGAGACTAATGTTTACCTGCATTGGGAAAGAAATTTCTTTCCTGTCAGTTCCACATTCCCCTTCATAGTCTTCCGCTCTGTCCCAAAGAAAGTATAGAGCTGCAGAGCTGGTTTTCTTTTTTTTTAATTCAAACCGATGACTTTCACATATTTAAGCGATTGTTTGTGCATTGTAGGACTCTCCCAGAACCTGTATGTAGTTATACACCCATTCACACAGCTTTTTGAGTAGTGACTGCACATAGGGAAATAAGAGCATCCCTCTTTTATAGAGAGGACTCATGTTCCATTCTCTGAGAGTTTGAGGTCTTCTGTGCTGCTCCCTATTCATTTTCTCCACCATTTCTCCAGTCTGTTCATTAATGGTAGTGAGATAGATATGTCTCTAGAAGGATATTGATGTTGGCAGGACAGAAGGGAATCATATAAATTAGAGCTATTTAATTTTCAGTGATCACAGAATCTTCTGAAGAAACCAGTCGTCTCCTCTGTGACTGCAGCTGTAGGTTCTCATAAGCTCTATCACAGGTTTAATGGAAGTGAGGGGATTACCTTTCCTGTCTCTCAGATGGATATAATGGCAACATCTCTTAGGAGCCTTCTGACTCATATGAACAAAACTAGGAGGGATGAAGATGAATTTATATGCATTGTCTCTTTCATTTTGAAAAATTTTAGCTCCTGCTCTTTGCTGAAACACCTTACTACACTGAAATTGAATTATCTATTTAGTCAAAAATATTTGGCCAAGATATTGACAGATTTTTGAAGAAAGCTGACACACATCAGTGCTTGCTACAGGTGGTAAGTTTATCAGCTGCTCTAGGGAAACTGAACAGCTAGAGTTGGTACCGGGCATGATATAGGATTTTTTCAGCTCATACTGCAGAGGATTTTGAGCACTCTGTCACCTCTCAGTTTGCTCTTCCTAATAAAAAACCTTTGAAAAGTTTCCTTTGATACAAAGCTGTTTGTAAGGAGCAATCAATAAAACATGCTCAAAGCTGGTCGATAGAGTGAGTAGTATGGAAATTAGAGTAGGTTGATAAGCTGTGAAGGGGACGTGTAGAAAGAGAGAGTGATAGTTACAGAACCAGAACTCTGAGTCTGATACGGTGGAAAATGGTAGGTCAGAAAGGTGTGCAAAAATGGTGTGATTATTTAATCAGAGCTCCAGGCTAGGAAGATGACAGCAGCTGTGTTTTGAGTTGACTTGAAAACGGAACCATTTCTGTCAAGGAGGCTAGAACTGAAAGGATTGGTGTCGAGATGGAAGACTATAATGGGGTTTATATGTTGCAACTGTGTTAGTCAGTAAGATGAAAACAACACCATGTTAAGGAGCTTGGGGACAATGAGATTGATTTTGTTTTCTCCCTTTTAAAATTTTATTTTCTGTGATCTACCCACTCTCTTCTTTACTGACTGTGTGACCTTTAGAGGTTTTTACTCTTAATTATTTCCTTTCTTGTGGTTGCTTTTAATATGTAGCAGAATATTCAGTCAATGTAGTAAATCTATTTCCTTATGTGTTTAGAAACAATGCACATTATTTATTTTCCAAGCTACATAATAGTTTATGAGAATGGGGACGTACTATTGTGATTGCTGCTTTTCCTGCTCCATTAACCCACGAAAAGCTCAATTTCTAATGAAATCTAAATCCATTCCAAAGCCAATGGATATCTAATATAAATTCATTTTGTAACACTCTTAAATAAGATATGGTATATAATCTTTGGTTCAGTATATGCATGATTTCTACAGAAGAAGACTGCAAAATCTTTCTGGGAAATTATTGGGAGGGATTGTTTGTGGAGTTTTTTGATTAACTGTCCCTAATCAGTTCCATTAATCTTCATCTGTAGGTGGACACTTTCATAAAATAATATGACTGGCTTATTTTTTACTGTTCAAATAATTCATGTTTTATTTCACTCTACCCTTCTGTCAAATCNGTGGGTTTTTTTGTTTGGTGGTTTTGGGATTTTTTGTTGTTCAACATTCACACATTTAACTTATGAATTAATATTTTTGAAGAAGATGCATTCCCCTCTTGTACTGCAGAGAAATAGGAACTCCTAGGCTAATGCTAACATGTGTGCTGAAATTGTTATTTGTTCAGTGAATATAGTGTACAGGCTTATTCTTTCACATGTTTTGAGTAAATTCTGGCTCAACCAATTTTCTGTTCTTCCATGTGTAGAATTCCAATGTGAAGTTCATGAGACATTGTAGATATTGTGTGTGGAAATTGCAAATAAGAACTTTTACACTAACATTTTTTATTGTCATTATTGTCTGTGGTCAATCCAACATGCACATATTAATTATCCTTTGCTCGCTTGGAAATGTGATAAAAGTTTGAGTGGCATCAGCTTGAAAGGGTACATGTTGAGTGGGATACATAATAAAGTCCAAGAAAAATTCAGGTTTTTTTCAAATGCAAATTAAAATGGAAAGGGAAGTAATCATACAAGAACTTCTTTCTGATCTTATATCCACACTCTCCTTTAAGGTAAATTCACTCCTGAATTTACCTTAAAGGGTACAAAATCCAGGCTGCTTCCTTCTTAAAATTAGTGAGATTAATTTTGGCTAGATCAACGCTGATTTTTTTCTCTCTCAGAAGGGGAGCAAAGCTAGTTGGTCAGTATAAGACAAGTTAGACTTACAAATGCCGGTCATATGATGCTTTTTTTGCTTCCCCATATGAAGTTTCTACCACAGGGAATAAATGACTGACACATCACCCCCTGCCATCATAACAACTGTCACGCAACACCATTATTTTTCAAACATTAGTGGCATCCCTCCAACTGGCCATAAGGTTGCAGGCACATATTTTAGTCATTACTTTGCCCATTGCAGGAAGCTAAAGTCACACCATTTAATGTGTGCTTATGATAAATTTCACTTTCCTTTATAATAAAATGGAAGTTAATGAAGCACAGCACAATTGCGGTGAATTAGACAGCAGTAGAACAAGGCAGGAGAATACCCACTTATTGACATTATCAAAGCCATCTTAAATGCATCGACTTTTAAACCAACTCATATTCAATTATTAAAAAGGGACCAGGGGAGTATACTGTTGGCTTAGTAAGAAAGAAGATTATAACAGTTCATTAGTTATTAATTAATTGACGATCTCACTGCTTAATGTCTTTACATTTAATAAATACTTCTGTGCCCTGTGTCTTACTTCTATCCATTCTGGTTTTCATCAACATGTAAAATATGACATTTTATTTCTTCTGTCCACACATACACGGGAGGGTCAGCTGGTCATGTTTAGCAATTTATATTAAGATATTTTACAATATAAATTGTTTATGGAATTAGTAAATATTTTTTCTGTATGAAGTTAGCCATAGGAGTAACATACATCTGTGGTTTTTTGTTATAGATTAAATTTAGGTGTTAATCCTGTCTTAAGCAAACCACAGGTTTCCTGAATAGCAACTTGTGGGGAAGGGCTGGGGGAAATGGACCCCACAAGAAAAACAAGTGGCTGTGACGAAAGTGCCCATAATAGAATTCATTTTACAAGAATGATTCAGAGGCAAACCTGTTTATTCTTCCATAAATCATTGCTTTACCGTAATTTTTACTCAGAGCAATTAGAAGTACATATTTTTGCTGCTGTTTTACACCCCATCTTCCCTATTTACAAGCAGCACACTATTGTTCATATAGTATCTTGAAAAAAAAGAAGCATGAATGGCATACATATTCAGGAATGTAATGCCTTGCTTTCATGCATTTATGTTATCACCAGAACACCTATAGAATTTTTTTATGGCAGATTTCTTTTGGGGATGGAGAGGGTGCAAGAAAGATTATAGTCACTCCTATATGTGTGACCATATAAACACCCTCAGGACAATGTGACACAGCAGCAACTATGACTGTAGATTTTCTTCCTATTTTTTGATACTAATAGATATTTTTGAGATCCACTAATACCATGGACAGCTATGAACAGAAGTAGAACTGTGCTGCACCAGGGCCTGTATTTGTTGGTTTTCATAGGTCAAGGTCCATCTTGGTGCCAGTATCTAGATGATTGGAAGGGAGGGAGAGAAGGAACAGTTTGAACCTGGGGCTACCAGTGATTTGATACACACTATAAAATAGTACTTTGCTTTTAAAAACCAACCAAACAGAAAATTCGTACTGATGTCTCTCACAAAGTTTGTAATGTGCTGAGTCATTACTACCTTTCAGCACACAACTATAATTGGCCCTATGTATAAAAACCCAAACGTTTCATATCAAAAGCTTCTCTCAAAAAAGGTTTTCCTCATCACATTTTACTCCTGCTTGTCTTACCAAAATTATATATGGCTGGTTAAAGAAAATACAGAGAACCTGAGAGGGTAGGTGGAGCAATGATGAGTCCCCAGGGTTGGTAACTTTACGTGGCAACTTCTTAAACAAAGTTACAAGGTCTGCTCCAGCAGCTGGAATAGATTATCTGACCATCGTCACAGTGTGGCTATTGTATTTCCCGCTGCTGAAAAAGGCAGTCACTTTCTCACCTTCCCTCCCGGCCAAAGGGCCCTGCTGCTTCTTTCTGCTCACCCCTAAGACACCTGATTCAATTAAGTATTTTGTCTGAAAATTAATCTAGCAACAAAAATAAGTATGGTTGGTGTTTCTGCTGTGTTTGTGAGCTGAATTCGCCTACAAACATGTGAGATGCATAGAGAAAATCACAGGAAGAAATGTTTCCAGGACAGAGAGTAAAAGAATACCACATGTTCCTCCAACTCTAGGGCCCCAAAATATAAAATAAATATGTACTAAAAATATTGGATTTTTTAATATTGCACATACACACACACACCCCAAAAAAATCCTGCCTAACATGAAATGAAAATGCATCCAGAATAAGAGAGAATTTAACAGGGGAAGGAGGAGAAAGAAGAATCAAAGAGTGTCAAAAGGTTAGTAATTATGCTAAGGAGGGTTATTTCCACAGAATTTCTCTCTAGTCATTTGTGAGTAGAAAGTTTCTCTAGAAGTCAGTTCCAAACAAGAATCTAATTTTAGGCATTTTGATTCACCTCAGGAGAAATCTGACCTCTTCCTGTCCTATAAACACTGAAGAGACTAAGAGACTAACCTTAGGCTAATGTTAGCCTTTGTGTTTGCCTTCCAGTGCCTTCAACAATGTGCAAATCAAATTCTAATGAGAAATGCTAAGAATTAAACTAATTTGGTTCAAAATTCAGCTTTGATAATTTTAAGTAGATTCGAGATTTCAGAAAATTTTTCAGAAACCTAATAATGTAGAAAATACTTGTACACAGTAGAAGAAACTTGCATCCACTGGCATTAATTTCCTTTCCTCCCAGTATACACACATTTCCCTGGAGGGCAATTCAGGAGTTTATATAAGGAGGCAAAAAGTTATCAGCAACTGGAAAACAGAAAAGGTAATTTCAGCCAGTAAACACAAAAATGTCTGAAATTGCATCTGTTCTAGGGCTGTATTTGACCTAAGACATGATAAATTCTAGGAGGACTTTTTTTTCCATTTTGTATTCCAATGTCCTGAAATTTTACTGTTATCCTCACATGAGACTATGTGGGTCACTAATAAAATTCTTGTACATTGATGTAACTCCTGTGTCTCTTTTTCCCTTACTTTGCCTTTGTATCGCCTTTGCCCTGCCAATACATCTTCTGATAATCCATTGAATATGTTTGTATAGCAATACAGCATGATACAGTTTTATCAAAAATTAAGCAGCTTGTGTACAAACTGTAACAAAAATAAATTCAGAATTAAGATATCAACACTTCGAAAGATTCCATGATAGAATTCCTATCTGTGTGAGTTTTGAACATTCTTCCTCAAAAAGTGAGTATGCAGACCTTTCTAGCTCAAAATAAATATTGTGCTTTATGATTTGTAACCTGTACACCTCTCAGAGTTCCTAGCATCAGTATTGGTTAGATTAATAACTCTAATTTTAGGTTTTTTTATTTAGGAATCTCTACTGTAAAATTGTATTCAGTAACTATGATGCAATAAGACACTTCAACGTATGTTTAAAATAAGTAAATTAGTGCATAATTCTAAAGCTAGAACTCTAGAAGGAAACAATCAAAAATACATTTTACAAACAGGTTTCGGGATTGGTTTATATGCTACTCTATTACGAATGTTTTCTATGGGACTTTGGCAGACAGCAGAAAGAACCTCATTACTATTTCTGACAATACAGAAATGAGAATAAGACAAAACAGAAAATAAAATGTTAAATTTATATTTGAATGTAAGGCTAAAGTTTTTTTTCTTCTTCCATTACTATTCTTTCTAAAGAAATAAAAATGGTAATAATATGTTCTTCCACTGTTTAGAAATCTGTAGCTTATACTATATAAACTCAAATTCAGTTTTCCCTATTTTTTTTTTTTAACAGGCTACTGATGAGGAAGCGATAATACATTTTTTCTTTCTCAAAAGAAGGAAGAAATTTTAGTTAGCTGGGATTTGTCTGTTTTGCATACTTTATAACACATGCTCTACATTGAAATTTTAATGATGATTTTTTTAATACCTGCATTGCCTTATTATAACTGCATGACTAAGTTCTAAACTCCTTGCTTTGGCAAACACATACTCATAGAAACATAAGTTTGCACTTGTGAGTAGTTCCCTGCCTTTTGACTTAACTCAACTGTATGAGTAGTTGTGTATATATAGAAATTTTTGCAAATCAGAGCTTAGAAGTGTACCCAGAGTTAGATTTGAACAAAAAAAAATTAGCTTTTTTGCCTTAATAGTATTTTCCTTACACATAGGGCAAGAGGGGATGGCTGTAGACTGTGAGAGAGTTGGTTTAGATTGGGTATTAGAAAAAAATTCTTTACTCTGAGGATGGTGAGGCACTGGAACAGGTTGCCCAGAGAAGCTAGAAGTGTTCAAAGCCAGGCTGGATGGGCTTTTGAGCAGCATGGCCTAGTGTAAGGTGTCCCTGCCCAAGGCAGGGGGGTTGGAAGCAAAGGGTCTTTAAGGTCTCTTCCCACCCAAATAGTTGATTCATTCTGAAAGCTACTTTGTAGTCATTGAAAATTTTTTAACTTTTTCTAGTTTGGCAATTTTGGTTGGAAGAAAGTAATCAAGGCTCAATTCTCTAACAGAAAACTTCTATACTTTTTTTTTACATAAAAATTTTGTCCTGAACAATTGATATTTTTAACTTTCCATTCCACTGTTATTTAAAAACTCAAAACATATAATTTATTTTTAAAAAAATCTATCTAATTCTCTTTTTGATGTGAACTTTTTCTGACATGACTAACTTTTCTGCCAAAATATTTTTCGTAGTATCTGATTATTTGATTCTTTCTTACTGAGAGCCAAAGCTTCTAATGCGTTGTTCTATTAATTGGCATTATTCCACTGTATCAAGTAAAGATCAGAAAATTTTATATGGTCCTGGCAAAAAAAGTCATTTCTCCCATGGTATGATTAAAACAAAAAAAATCAAACAAAACCAAACAAAACCAAGCAAAACAAAAACAAAACAAAAAAAAATAAAGAGAGAGAGAGGAAAAAGAAAATACTTCAATAGCCTTTCAATTTTTTAGACATCTAAGATTTTTAAAGAAATCATAAAGTAAGAGAATAGGATAGTGGAGATTTTCTGGACGGTTATAGAACAAGCTTTCCTTTGCAATAATTCTTATTAGAGAACTTCATACTATAACTTGTAGACCACAATTGTAAGTGCAGTTTATTTGGTATCTTTAGTTTTCCTTGCATTTCCTTTCTTTACGAAGAGTCTTCTATAAATAGAAACCAACCTGTTTCCTTGGCTCAGTATCAGGAAAGTGATGAATCATTTCATATACTGATGTGCTGAAGATGGTATGAATATTTAAAGTGTAGATATACAGTCTAAATAGAACAGCAATGCCTGGAATTCCAAAAGCGGCTAGAGATTTTTGCGCTTTTACAAAAATATGAGTGAAAATACGTAAGTTGTCAAAGGACAGACCTAAATTCTTCCTACCCCTTCCTGTACACCAATCCTTCTTGTTTTAACACAAGCTTTTGTCAAAACTTTGTTGTAAATTTTAAATCATAATTTATTTTTGTCAGAAAAATATTAAAGTCTATGAAAATGAATTCACACATCACTGTGTGAGTAAACTTCATTATTAAAACTGTGCCGCTTTCCAAATTTATGCTCGCTTTTGTTTAAGTTAATTTCTGTGATTTCATTTTGTTTGCCTTAGGTTAGAGCATTGCCTTGTACAAAATTAACATGTCTAATTGCATAAATATTTATTCCTGGATGACATTCCATCTAACTCAATAGAATGGAATCACTTATTTTGTAATGTGTTGTGGAGTCAGTCTTGGGTCTCTTCATAGTAGACACATGTAAATCTGATTAATACCTTACAAGAAGCAAAATACTTCCTAGCCAGAGAGAAACACTAAAGTGTCTGTTTTCTTATTTTGTTTTATGTCTTTAGTATTGTTTCTCGATTCAAGAAACCATTTTGAGTGAAACTGCCAGTGCAGAAATGCCTTTCTAATTTCCCTGCGTACCTCTGAGCATGAGCAGTAGATGGGATCTGATATTATTCCATTTCTGTTTACAGCCAAGAATTGGAGAGACTGTTCAGATTTCCATTTTCCTTGTTTAAATCAGGGATTAATCCAGAATATGGAGTTACAGTATGTTCCAAGGTTTTTATCGAGTTAATGTAGATCTTCTAGATGATAAAAAAGGTTTGTATTACCATGAAAAAGCGAAAAACATGGGCTTTGTGGCATTTAGCACTTCCTTTTATATTTAGCAGGGTCATAGTTCATCCCAAAATTTTTTGACTAATTAATTAGCCTTAGCCGTATCTCCCAGAAGATGCTTTAAAAGGAAGGATCATGTAACTTTGCTGTTGCACTCTCTATCAAGGCTGTGAGCCTGTGAGATTACAACCAGTGTAGTAAGGAATGCGACAGTGTGGCATGAGAAGAATGTGGCACATTACCCACGTGTGATAACCCAGCCCAGTGCAGTCCCTGCCTGATGAACACATGGCTGGCCTGTTCACAAGATGGACCTAAATAAGCTACAGCATCTTTGTTTACTTTGCTATTATTCACACCATTTCACTGCATTTCATATCATTCACCATTTCAGACCACTGAGAATGAACATACTTATTTGTATATTAAAGAAGTGTGCAAATGATTCTGAATGAAAAGGAACATTTCAATCCTGTACACTTAGTTTTCGATCTGGTAATGTATCTCCAAGATCTGGACAGAGGATCTTCCAGTAGTGATTTGAAGAACTGTTTCTTGTGGTAATGAATTTAGGTAAACATCACATAATGAACATAAGCATTGGGTTGTAGTCAAGAACATAATGAAGTACATTTTTTAAGCTAGGATGGATTTAAGTATATTAACTTGTTTCCTGAAGCTGGAGACTACAGTCTAAAAATTAGGTTTGCTTTCTGTTTTGATTCCTGGCCCTTAATTTGAACACAAATATTAAAGTGGGCATGACTGTATTATCTCTTATTTAGCACAAAATCACTCTCTTATCATTCCAACTGACTTCACACTGGAAAATTACAATGATGCGTCTTAGTGACACATTGTTTCAGCTATAATTGATTTAACTGTTGTCTCATGAAAATCTTGTTATCTGACTTAGTGCTTAGCTGCATTTTGTAGACTAAAGACTGCTAAATTTCGTAAACAGGAGTGACCAGCACTTGCACAGGTAACCTGTGAACTTTCAGAAGTTCAAAGTTTTGTGTTACTTTGGATATTTACCCAATGCCAAGAGTTAGTGAGTCTTTTTAGAATGAGAAACGGAACTGTAATTTTGTAAAGCAGAAAGGAGTTCCAATTAAGCTTCAGATAGATTAGATTTTAGGAATGGATGGAAAAGTCCAGAGAGGAACCTTCCTGATGCTGGGCTGATTGTTCTGCAATGACTAAAGCCTACCAAATCATACCATTTCTTCTGGATGAAGTGACAAAGACATGAGAAATGGAAAGATAAACTACTTGCAAGTATATTCCTGCAGGAAGATGTGGAATTTTCGTTGTCTCTGGTACTTACTGGCTTATCTTGCTACCTGGTTCTACATTTCTTCCGCCTTTGTGTGGGAAGGTTGAGACAGTAATTTTTTATAACTGTATATGTACCTTGTACAATTCTTCCTGTGGACAGGATTCCTTCTGGAAACTAAGTGTTGTCAGAAACTAATGCATTAAAAATCTTTGATATCAGCCATCAGAAAGGTAGTTCATATCTGCCCGTATCAAGTTTATTTGCATAAATGGGCCTCTGTTTCCTGAAAGAAATAAACTGAGAGTGAAGGTAGTAGTGGCAGAAGGCCACTGCAAGAAGCAAAAGAGATTTATCTACTGACATCATAATAATCATCTTAATTAACTGAAATGTATATCAGTTGTGTTTAAATGAAATCTGATTTTTTATCCTCTTAAATGTACATAATCTTCATGTTTCCTGAAAACTTCCAGAAGACCTGTCACACAGCATTTCCTTCCAATCCTTTTTCTACTCTTTCATTTTACTGCTATTTGTGGGGAAGGAAAGACTGTTTGTCCTTGTTACTTACACTACTTGTTTCATGTGTGATTTCAATTCTTGGAAAGATTAAATGTTGTTTACCATGAAAAGGGGATAAATGTAGAAGTATCAGACACCTTTACCTTTCTACATGGCTCCTGGAACTTTCTCATTTTACAGCTTCCAGTACAGTTCCAGACTATTTGAATACAGCCACAAAACACAATTAATTGGAGAAAAATCCATGGTGATGTTGTAATGTGGACAAATGGACAAGACACCAGAAAACACATTTCAATTGTACTCTTTGACTTTCAACTCTCCTATGTTGGGGTGAAAATCCAGTTAGTGTGTGTCAACTCTCCATGCTATCTACAGTTCTTCTCTTATTTTTGTCTTCATACCAATTTAAGACTAAAAGTTACCTGGTAATATTGTTGAAATACACTCTTTCTTCATCCAGAAGCTGATTTAAGTTTTAGTACAGACCAATGATTTCATCATGTGGAGGACTGTAGTTGTGATATAATCTTAGATGATCTTTGTCTTATGTCTTTTGGAAAACTTTGGGGTTAGTTAAGCAGTTGTACTACTGACTCAATTTGATGTGTTTTATTAACCTCCAGAGCTTATGTGGAAAGAGAAAAATACTTCAAGATTGTTTTTTCTTGTGCTGACGGATTTTAGAGAAGATCCTGTGCCTTATTAGGCTTGTTGTTTGAAGGGTTTTTTCTACACCTTTTTTATTTTTATGCTATTGCCAACAATCCTAGAGGCTTTACATATAGTGAAAGCATGGTATTAACATTACTTAGGACTGTAAAAGTTCATATGTGTATCAAGATCTATAGCTCAACACATCAGTTTTTAAATAGTAAAGCCAAAAATTTTTATAAATGACTGATACTGTGTAGTGTAGCCAGGCCCACTTACCTTTTATGTTAATTAGTAGTTTTTCATTTGAAAGCATATTTCAAACTATATTTCTGTGTTAGTGTGGCTCACTGAAAAACTTATGTACATGCTAGGTAAGACATAAATGGGAACTTACTACCAAAGCTAACAAGACATAAAGTAAATGCCCACTGACATAAATATCCAAATATACCAGCTATACACCTGAATGACAGGAGAAGAGAGAGGTTATTGTGGGGTCTTATCTATAAATGAAGCCTGTGAATGATAGGATATTCATCAGAAAAAATCCCTGGTGGATTCCGGGTTCTTCTGAAGCCCATGAGAGCTCATGTTAGAAGTCAGGTAAGCAGCCAATGTTCACTGATGCCCAAGGTCTTTCATTCCTGGGTTTATGTTTTGATTTTCATCTCTTTGTATTTGATCAGTTGTTTGCAGCCAACAAAATATGTGTATTTTATTTGTTCAAATCCCTATTCTAATCAATCATGGGGTACATAAATATGGAAGTTATGAAATAATATGTTAAAAAGACAACATTAATCAGAAAAAAAAAATTCAACACCTTAGATGATATGCTATAATGATGAAATTAGAAGTAGAAGAAGTTATTGAAATGATATGGTACAAAATCCAAACATTGTGTGGCAGTTATGCTCCACTTAATGCAACGTGTGATCTACAAGTTTAGAAGAAAAAATGAGATTTCATTCCTAGCATAGGTTCTAAATTCAATGACATCTAACAAACATGCGGACAGTGTGTTTTTCATTTCATCGTTCACAGAGAAACAATGTATTTGACCAGTTTAATTGTTCAACATGAAGTAATGGTGGGTACCAAACTAAAAAAACCACAAACATCCGGTTCTTCAGGAGCATTTAACATACATGCAGAAGCTTATAACACTTTTTGTAAAGTAGAATAATTTAAAATGGTTTTTTTCTGTTTTTTTATTTCCAAGAAAATATTTCTCTGAAAAATAAAACATAGATTATTGATTTCTTTTAATAAATAAAATGTAACTAACAAATGGTGTTAAAATTGTGCAGAAGGATAGTCACAATGTATAGCTGGAGTACAAATAGTGATTCCAATCTTGTATTTAGATCCAAGTTTGTAAACTCCACTAAGGTCAATTTACTAGATATTTAATATTATGTACATTATACTAATATTATTTCTGCTTGAAATGGTAGATGCCTTATCTTAGATTCTGTTTGCAGATCTATTTGTACCTCGGTTAAAATAGAAAACACATGTATATGCATGGAGTGAATCTGACCTTACATAGTAGGAGTAGGAAATACCTCTTCCTTAGTTATCTACTCCACCTTCACGGACAAAAGTGGATTCATTTTTTTGTTATTTATAGATATCCCTAAAGACTATGGTCTTGCCATTTCCCTGTTTACATGGTCTGTGGTGAAGTAGGTCTCATGGCAGTATTTAAAATTAAACAACTCCAAGGAATGGTCTCCAGCACTGCAAGTCCATAATATCCAATGGCGGGCTCTGTCACATGCTACTCATTGACATCATGATCTAGAGGTCCAAAAAACTCATCATTCCCTCACTCTGTTACTCCTGTTCTTCTTCCTGAAACCAAACTGAATTCTCTGCACTAGCAATTTTAAGATTCAAATAACACTTCTTTCCTGCTATGTCAATAAACCTGGAGTGAATATTGGACTTTAATGCTGATATATAAATTATTCTTTAGGGTCTATGTTATAATTCCAAACATTCCAAGTATATTTTTCTAGATGCTTTTAAGATGGTAAGATGATTTTTTGTGGTTGTTTCAGAAACTTATGAAGTGATTTGTCTTTGGGAAAAGCACTTTTTCTTTTGTAAATATATGGAATTGGCCAGATCTTCAGCTCATATAAGTGCTTGTGACTCCAAAAAAGTTATCTTATGGTAGTTGTAGATAAATTTTATGGAAAAGTAATCTAAAATTTTGTCCTCATGTTTTCTGGTTGGTTCAGAAGATGGAAACAACATGTGCATGTGTCGAGATAACACCTGTTAGACAGAGCAGCATGTTGATTACAGACACTGCCCTTCAATGCGCAGCCCCACACCCTTGATGATACAGTTTTTACCACCAAAAGTGAACTAAAATGCAGCAGTTCAATACACACCCATCTCTACTTAATTTAAAGCTTTTTAATTGAATGTCAGTCAATTACACTGTTATAATCCATATCTTATTACAAAGTACCATACACATGCATTTTAAATAGCACATTTTCTTAACATAAACCATTTTCCTTTCTAGAAACCACTGCAACTAAGGAATCAATTGTGATTATGGTAACAGCCACAAAGCATTTATTACTTAATGTGATTATTTCATTGCTAATTAAAAAAAAAATCACCCTCCTATCTTATTTTCTATTTAACCAGCATTTCCCAACATTAGATACTTTTCCAGGGTAAAGTGTTTCTCACCTATTTCAATGTTACCTATCATAGGATTTCAGTGTTTTCCAAAAACTAATTAGACTCACAACAGTTCAGCAATCTCATTTACCCTTAACCTCACCCCTTCTGGCTTGATCCAAGTCCTATTTTCTTCTTCAGAGCTGCTTTTTATAGTGACTATGAGGACACTAATTTGAAGTGAGTTTTCCGCTTTGTTCTGAAAGTTGAGAAAATTGTGGTCAATCTAATATCCTCTGACAAGGAATCTGAAATCTTTTGTTCTGTTTATTGAATTAACCTATCTTCTGCTCCCATGAGCTTTGTTTTTCAGATTGATAGATTCATGATTAATACAGAAGAGAGAAACTGAGAATGGCAGTCTCCTCATGTCTAAGTATATTCTGCAACATGTGGGGAAAAACATTTCTTACAGGACTTTTACATTTAGATAAAGACCACATCTTCAGCCTGGCAATTTTAAAGGATAACAACAGTCAGTGTTTGTTGTACTACTGTTGAAATAATATAAATTTCAGTAATGAATTCAGGCAGTTTTCAGTGAAAAAGCCAGGACATAACCATAAGACAGCAGGCTGTGGCACAGCTTTACAGTCAACCTCAGGTGGGAAAAGGCATTTTTCAAAAATTTTAACTATTCAGTCATTCTATGGTTGAATGCCAAGCTATCTAAGTGGATTGCTTTGGTGGTCTAGCTAATGTGAGACTCCATCAGTATAAGGTGATAGGTTGCAAGATGATAGCTTTAGCAAAATTTAACTTAATAGTCTCTTCTGTCGTTTTCTATCTTGACAGAATCTGAATTTGTACAACTTCCGTATTTTAAGAGCTGATTTATGTGAGACAGTGGAACAGGTGAAAGCTGAGAATGATTTTGAGATAAATAAACAACACGGTGGAAGTATTGACACATGAGAGATTTTGGACTATCAAAGTTATTCCCAATAAAAATATTCCTGCCAATAGAGGTGTTCAATGTTAAAGATGTTTCTCAAAATAATTTTTGAGAAAATCCTCAGAACAGCAGAATTAAAAGGAAAAAGAAACTATATAAATATTATATTCACTCAGATTTTCCTTGTATTCATGTAAGAAACAGGGGGTTATGGTTCTCTTAGAAAATCAGATACAAAATTCTATTGATTTCTCTTACTATTGAATAGGCGTTATGAAGCATTAGGGAACTGATGTCCATATCACATTTTTAATACGCTATATAGAATATTTGAGATGTGTGCACAACATCCCAGTATTTGTTTGTAGTAGTCAATTCAAACTATTTCAGGGAACATATGCATTATATATGAAATACTTAAAGTTCCAGCTGAATAAACACTCACATTTGCCATCCACTTCAAAGGTCTACAAGTAGACTTTGTGCACAATTTAAAATGAAAAATGTGTAGTACATGCATCTGACCTTTTTCATTTAAAATGCTATTCTGCCTTATCTAAATTATACATGTTTTGGATCTTTCTGTACTAAATAATTGTAGCTGGAAGGATGAAGCTTCATATGTAATATTTCTCCACAATACATATTCATTGGCATTCAGGCAGATTTTATTATCAATACTTATTGTACCAAGTGTGACTTCATGTGTCAGGAACCCAGAAGTATTTCAGCATATGTGGCTACTAAAGCTGTGATTAATGCCCATTAACACTTTTCAAGGAGAAGTGAAATGTTATGATACGTAAGTGTTCTAGGGAAGAAATACAGAGTTTAATATCAGGGTATTAGTTTAGGGGAGTGGTCTGGAGAAGGGGGCTGGCATGTGGTTTTGTGGGGCTTGGGGAGGATTTTGGAGAATTACTTTTTTGAGATAAAATCCAATTATATTCTTAAAAAAATCATCTTTAAAAAAGCATATTTTTCTCAACTATGGCTTGAATGTGATCTTCAGCTCTTAAAATGAAAAGCTGCTAAATGAAAGCACAGTCACTTGCTGCAAGTACTCATTTAGGAACAAAGCAGCGTGAATTAAAACCATACAAGTAAGAAATGGTTGTCTGACACAGGAAGCTGTTAAAATGTATTTCTGGAAGATATTGCTGATGATGCTGAAGTCAATAGAATGATTTTTTTTTCTTTGTTAAAGCAGTGTGATTTCCTTCAAAAAAAGCTGCATGGCACTAATCCTTCTGAAAGTAAAGTGGCGGGTTTTAGAACTATACTTGGAAAGAGAAGAATGATTGCATTCTGATTTACATTAATATAAAAAAAAATCACTACATGAGGAAGAAGTTAATCCCACTCCTATTAACACTTCACCCATGAAAATGAAATCATAGCATTTGATCTTGCTCTCAGTGAATTCAGTGTATTGAGTTTAATAGAAAGTCAGCCTCATCGCAGCTAAGTCCAGCACTGGCCCTGCTACTCTAATTAGACTTCAACAATATTAGTTTCTTTTTTCCCTCATCTTTTTACTTCATTTCCCTTGACTGGAGTGCAATTTCACCGAAGTGTAGTAGACTAATCATTAACTGGCAGCAGCAAAGAGACTGAAACTTTAAATTGACAATCCCAGCAGTAGAATACCAGAAATTTATGGAAGCATAACCATTTCTTCTGCTGGGTGTGTGATAATTGTTTTTCTGCTCATTTAAATCCAAAAGTAATTAAGCTCTACAACAAAACTGTGTACTGTAGTGTTGGTGCAAAGTCTGCTCTTTGGAGGTTATGCAGAGATTCCATGAAAACATCACAGTGGGAACTGTTGTTCATTTGCATTGTCACTTCCTAAAAATTTGCAGAAACATACCCTTGAAAGAATTAGGTCACACAAACTGTGGCCTAAGGGCTTCTCCTTTCTGCTTTCCCCAGTGGAGTTCCGCAGCTGATGCGATAAAAACCATTCTACATCAATAATTTTTTGAGTTTATGTTTCCTGAAAAATTTATTTAGGTTATGGAAATAAACCATCTTTATCATTCAGTGGGAAAATTTCCTTGTCTTTCATTCCAGACCTGATCTCTTAATACAAATGCAGTGGTGTTAGAGTGCATGTAAAGTTGTACAATAGAAGTTGGCAACTCATATCTTCTGAATCTTCTTCAGACAATTGTAGATAAAGCCATACATTAAAAATGCATGTCATAGTAATGTAAGAAAATTATTACAGGAAGCTTTGGTTTCCCTGGATATTACAACTTACATATAAACAAATACAACTTCAACGTCGAGAAATTTTCTTTCTCATGACGTTTTTTACCAAAGTCTCATAGTGTTTCACGGTCGCATGTTCCTTTTCCGTTTACAGGGCTAAAGGATAGCTGTTGTTTTCTGGTACTATTGATAATGTGAAAAAAAACCCACTATGAGATAACACCATAGCTAGTGCTTTTCTTATTGAAAATAAGCTAATTAATCACTGTAGTGGGCAGAGAAAAGCTAACTCCCTCTCTCATTTACTTCTCTGAAACTCATTGATTTACATGGTGAGGCATGACTATAGCTGGCAGCAGTATTATACCCTTCATTTCTTAATACTTTGTACATGCTTTAGTTAGGAAATGCTTTGATATAAATAAACACACTTTAGTCCTGATTTTGCAATCACTTAAACATTTGCATGACAGTTTCCTGAGTCAGGCCTATATCTGCTTATGATACCAAAACCAGCATTTTATGTAGCATGAGCTTTATCTTATTGAGAAATTCTACATGAATTTTGTTGAATTACACTTTCTGAAGCTTCTCATACATGTACTTAAATATTTTCTATGTCTTCCTATATTTTCTTCTCTTTTTTTGATTTCATATTTTTTGGGGGTTGTTTATTTTATGGCAAAATCTCACTTAAGCTTACAATAGTATAGATGATTCTAACATTTCATTTATGCTTGTTCACTTTGCCTTATGGTCATGGAAGTTTTTCCTTGAATAGTCAGAGGGATCTCATGTAAGTACTACACAGAAAGATCATCTTTATATAATTTCTATAAATTGTGCAGTACAATAATATCTTTAACTGTTATTAAAATATAAATAAATAGACAAGGAATAAGCTTTGGATCATTTATTATATCTGTAAATACATAAACAGGCACAAATAAATGAAGATAGATTCAGAATAACCATCTGTTAGGAAGTTAGTTCAAGTCAAAACACTTAAAAATTGGCACTGTAGACTGTATTCATGTAAATATGTTTTTAGACATTTAATTATCTAGGCTCATGTACAGATGTTCTGATTCACTGCAGCCTTCATTTGGGAACTTCTAAGGGCTCAGGATCGACCCACTCAGGTAGCTGCTGAAAATTGGATTCAGGTGCTAAACTTTGTGTTTCTCTGAATTATTGGCACAAGTTTATAGCCTAACAATAGGTCTGTCTCCACAGCTGCTTCCTTGCCAAATCATAAGCATAGAGGTCACAAGAGCCTTTCTCCGTGAGTAACTAATTTGATAATTAGGTGAAATCTCCTTGATCATGAAAGATGCAGATTTAAAACCACATAGGCTGGACTTGTTTCCTGCTTCCTGGGAGGGTGCTTCACTACGTTTTTAAACTATAAAAACTGAGGCAGTCATTGTTGCCCTTGCTCATATTTTTTTTTTGCCTGTCTTCTTAAAAACACCAAGCTTAATGGACCATAAGATTATTCTTTTCTGTAAATCTTCCCCACCCGCCCCCTCAACTCCCATAACTTTTAAACTCATTGTCCAAATTCAGTCAAACTGAAAAAGGGGCAGAGTTTCTAGAAAAATAAGCATTTGGGTAGAAGGGAGAGATCCAAATTTCATGTCCTGGTGAGAGAACTGTTGTAGGGTATGAAAGAGATACGAAGTATGAAAACATGCCGTAGCTCATACCCCCTATTAGCTGGTAGAACTCGTGGGAAACAAATTGTCATTGTGAAGAGGTGTAGTGCAAAATCAGCACACATCCATGGGAAACAGGTATCACTACTGTTTCGTGACACAACTTATTTTTAGAGAAATCATTCAGTCTCACCCAGAAGGAATGGCAATAGCTATCTACAACCAGGAAAGCTCCTGGGCTGTAGCTCGAGGCCAGATGCAAATATTTAAGTCTCAGAGAAAAACTTTTCTGCTCCGTTCCCCACTGGCTACCTCTGTGAGACTCACTGATCAGCCCTTCACTCACTTGAACACTGCTCTTAGGAATCCAGCTCCTACAATATGCTGAGAGGTAAATTTAATGCAGCCCTATTGAGTCTCCTGCAGAGCCCACATGACAGATATTAAGTGTTGCAATTCCTGACGTGGTCTAAATTTCCATTCTGGTTGTAAAAGATTTATACCACAATGTTGTCTCCTGCCCTGTGTCTCTAATTCTGCCTGCCTTCACAGTTGTCTTCTGTGGATGTGTGAAGTTAAGTCAGTCTGTTAGCTGAAAATTGAGAGTGCCATTATTGTACTTCTCCTACAGAATCAAATTATCTTCTTGTGCCACTTCCTCTGCAGAACTAGAACCATAACCCCAATTTAAGCCATTCTGAGCTGCTAGATAGAGATATATTACAAGGGTAAAGATATGTAAATAAATTAATATTAGCCTGTCTTGTTCAATGTCTTCTCAGGATTCAGTGACAGTGGTTATAATCTCTGCCAGACAACTATCAGCAGTTTCAGGAACTGTTGAGGCAGATGGCTGAGGCACTAGATCTGATAACAAGCATGCCTGAACTTACTGACTTTTCTGCATTTTTTGATATTAGGTAGAGAGGAAAGCTTGTGCCTCTCTAAAATGAGGATATTACCAAACCAGCAAGAGATATCTGGATTACTCTTTTTTTTTTTTTTTTTTCCAATCCATACAATTAAAGGAAAAGAAGACAGTAGAAGAGGAGAGGTCTCAAGCACTGGGAGGCTGTTGGTACCTCTCTTCTCACAGGATGGTAACAGCTTCAGTTTATAAAGCCAATTCTTTAGCTGATACACACGTTCGTGTAAGAGCCCTATGCCCTATGGTTGACATTCCGTTCTAATCATTTCCCAAGCAGACTTTTAAGTAGGTGAGATTCTTGCTCATAACTGTAAAGCAAAGATACTGCGTTGTAGCAACAGATGTGCAGATAAGCCTATCTACCCTTTCACTGTGTTTTGCTACAAAATTACAGCAGAATGTCAACAGGCTCAGACATAATGTGTTAATCGGCATCCAGCGAGATATTTTAAGTTACACTGTGGAATAGTTATGCTAACCCATAATGCATATGTTCATGTAAGATAGAACCTTTATGAAGCATACTTTGGAAAATTAACTACCCAAAGGAATGTCCTTGGCTTCCCTTCCTTCGCTTTCAGCCTTTGTTTGTCTTCTACTTCTCCCATGTCCACATTCTTCTCCCTCAGACGAGAAATGTCTATTTTACTTATCAGTCAAGCACCCAATAAACTTTGCCTGTGTTAGGACAAGTAACTCAGGAGGACTTTTCCAGATACCACCATCCAGTAAAGACCTTTCTTGGTGACTCACGAATTTTCCTCACGTGATTTTATTGAGACTAATATATGTTGTTCTTTTCCCTTATAATAACATATCATAGTTTCCTTCGAAGTCATCATTCTGCTCTAGCTGCTGTTGTCCAGAAATGCTCAGTTATATTTTTCTGATGCAGAGTTTTCTTTTAATCTTGAGGTAGTGCTTCCATGGGTACTTATTCAGCACTGCAGCTGCAGTGTTGGATCAGAGACCTGTAAACTTGCTGCAGCTATTAGCATTAAACAACATAGGAGATGAAACAGCCATCTGTGGTCTGCTGGAGAGAAGCGATAAAGGAATTTTGTGAGGTGTTACTTCTTCCTTTCCTCTGGAGGGTGACCCTCTCCACTGAGCAATAAGCATTCCAGGAAAACTTTAAGAGAATATTACTCTTGAAATATGTCCCTTAGATATTGTCATGCTGACTTCCAGGTTATCTTTGCAAAGTGTCCCAAATTTATCTAAAAACCCCCCTCATGACTTTCCTTCATAGGAATGGACATTTCATTGTTATTAATGTAAAGCTGATTACAATGTGTTCATGTACTCTCAGATCACCCAAGTGTGAGAAAGCATATTTAAGATGCCAGGGAAGAATTTTCTTGACAGCTTTTTACTTTTTCTCTTCATTATAATACATGAAAATGCAAACTTCAGCTATTCAAACACGTTGTGCTCTGCTGTGCTGTATAACTGTTTTCTTGGCTGTTATAAAGCTCTAGGCTGGCCTGAGCTGACCAAGAGCATTCACCGTATCACTTGCCTCTTCTCTTGTCTCTTCCTTGCTGACCCAACTTGCACATGTATGGGTGTGTATGAGCTGTTTTCCTTCTGAATCTGAGCTGTTGTAGGCTTGTCAGGCACCAGGGCTGGAAGGACTGTAAGATGAGTGAATGATGAATAGAGAATTAAGATTATGGTTACAAAATGTAGCATGCTTTAGAAATGTTAGAGAACAAAAATGGTCATATTTGCCAGGATTGGCTGGAGAAAGATAAACAACAAAATTTCTACTCTCATGCTTTAAAGCACTGGTGTGGCAGCAAATCAGGATAGCAAACACTCAAATGACCATGGCAAAGGAGATGAAATTACTGTAACTACTTCACTGCCATCAGCCTACAGATACATGATATGTGCAGCAGTTTCGGGCAAGCAACTACAAATTCACCTGAGAAGCAAAGATATTTTTTTAAGTATGACTGTTCAGGTTCACTGCTTTTGTAATGAAGTGAAAGGATATTAAGAGAAGTATTACAAAGTGAACCAGAAGTGCTGCATCGTTAGCAGTTGGAGGTTTTCTCTGTTATGGCACCTGTATGATCAGTGTTAACCAGGTTCAATTCACAGTGCTGGGCATGTCATATATCCTCTTTGCACACAGAAAAGCTATTTTTGCTCCCATGTGTAGTTCCAGAATAGATGTTTAAAGGTCTTTTTTTCAACAGCCTTAAGGCATTATATGCTTCTGGGTGATTGCAATTCTTCAGGTGTAAGCAATGCAAGTAAGAGCAGCAGTTTTTTCCTGTATTCAGACATGCCAACAGTAAAACTGTGTCATGAACGCTGGAAATCAGAAAATTATACCCTTAATTCTCACTCCTATAGCAAGGATCTTTGATTGATTTTTTTATTTTTATCAGAAAAAATGCTATCTGGAATGGGAAAATGACCTTTCTTTAATAATTTTTACTGGAACAACACCAATTCCAATTCCAATCTTCTGAATGAAGAAAAGTAATAAAGTGTAATAAAATAAATATATTGGATATATTAAAAATAGTTTTCTTTTAAAATGTTATAATGTCTGTCAATACTAATTTTACCTTCAAAAAATGCTAGTCATTTTCCATCCTATTGTTTTTATACACACTTATTGTATGCAATTACTTCTTTGTTACAGTTGTATTTAGGCCTCACTAAAATGCTTGTGTTTTAATAACACTTTGATCCCTTTGTGAAAACATTAGGAGTACATTTTGATAAACAGCCTAGAGTCTGTGATATCTATAGTGGCACAGTAAATAATGATTTTATATGAGACGGTGAGGGAAGTAGTCTTATAAACATTGCATAAATGGCAAAACAGAAGGTTTTGCTGTGTATTGCAGGAGTGTGTCTCACTACTAAATCTTAGTAAGTAGTCTAAGTCAGGTTACTGACATGTAAATATCTCCCGTCACCTGGTACTGGTGTAATTTAGACAAGAAGAAGATTGAGTCTTTTCCAGTTAAGAGTCACTAATGAAATAGTTCTTATTCACTTATCTTTTTTCACACTTAATTCAGACGCCTAAAGGTCAAAAAAAAAAAAAAAAAAAAAAAACAGTCTAAATGGGGTTTTTGGGCAGTTGCT